>JAJPUD010012764.1:6182-47682 GCA_023553655.1 Myrmecobius fasciatus | reverse complement strand
TTTCTTTAGTTAGCTTTTTTCTCCTTTTCCATTTGATTAATTCTACTTTTCAAGGTGTTTCCCCCCCCCAGTGGATATTTTTTTTCTTTGCAATTGACTTATTGTGTTCTTTAAAGAAATGATTTTTTTCAGTGGATTTTTTTTGCATTAGATTAATTGTATTTTTAAGGAATTGTTTTCTTCACTCAATTTTTTCCTTCCTTTTATAAGTTGTTGACTTTCTTGCATACCTTTTGTTTCTTTTCTTTTTTTCTTCTATCTCTCTTATTTGCCATTTAAAATTTGTTATGAGCATTTACAAGTAGCCTCTTTGGACTTGAGACCAATTCATATCACTCTTTGAGATGTCTCCTGTAGGCATTTTGTTCTAGTCTCAGGGTTTTGTTTTGTTTTGTTTTGTTTTTTTGTTTTTGCTGAGGCAATTGAGGTTAAGTGACTTGTCTAGTGTCACAAAGCTAGGGAATGTTAAGTGTCTGAGAACAGATTTGAACTCAGGTCCTCCTAACTTCAGGGCTGGTGCTCTATCTAATGCACCATCTAGCTGTCCCTCAGTGTTTTTCTTACTATTTTTTCTCATTGTTATGTCCACCACATCATTGTAAATTTTAAAAAAAATAATAATAATTTCCCCTATTGGATATAGAAAACCACACAACTGAAGAAACAATCCTTCTGCAAAGAATAATCTATCAGTTACCATTGCCCTCACCTTTCCCCTAGAATCATCTTCTTAAGCATCTTTCTAGAAGTGTCCGTATGCCCTGGGGACAGTGTCATAGGATCTCTTCCTTTTCATTCAAAAAATTGCAGTTTCCTGGATCCCTAATCTCATTAGAATTTTTGTTCTAAATAAGCTCTAAAATTTTCCCCTTCCCTTCCAATTGCATTTGTTTTTAAAAATGATTTAAAGATACCTTTTGTGCTGCTAGGCCTGGACAGCAAAATTACTAACTATACCTCTTGTGTTAAAGTTTTGAAATCCTTGTTCAGTTTTTAAATTGAAGTAATTTTGGTTGTAGGTATAATAGAAATAATATGGAAATGAGTAGTGGATTTTCTTCTCACAGTTCTTTAAGGCTTGCATTGTGATTGCTTTTTTCTCATGATGCTTCAAAGGATCTGACATAAAATTTCATCATATACAAATACATAATGAAATGGCCCTATACTTTAATCTATTTGCCCTAAGATGATAATTATAGATTTAAAAGTAAATACTTAAAAACCAAGTTATTATAATTTTAAAGGACACAAGAAATTAGGAAGAATAAAGATCCTATTGAAGTGTTCAAAAGGTTTGCTCTCCATTTAGTATGGCTTTAGTCTGGTATCTGTGCCAAGAGGCTGGGAACTTTTTTATTGGTGATATAAGAACTAGTCCTGTTATATGGTTTTAAATGAATAGTGGTAGGTTTATTTTTTGTTGTTGTTTTTTGTTTTGTTTTGTTTTTAATATCTTCTTTATCTGGTACTGTTATGATTCATTATACTGTTTTATTTGCATATAACAAAAAGTAAGAAAACATGTGGAAAACTATTCTCTATGTAGATTAGAAGAAACAAAGCACTATAAATGGAATTTTGTTTATGAAGGCAATTGCAGGAAGGCAGTTACCATTAAATATAGGACTTTTTCTTGGCTTGGAATATTTGTGCAGGTGTGTGTGTATGTATATATGCATGTAATGAGCATTTTAGTAAATTTCATAATGACAATATATTAAATGAAAATGTTTCTAAATGTTGCAAAATTCAAGTTGTATCTTTTTTTTAAAGAGAGAAGGGTAGTGTTGCATATAACATATATGTATCAACATATGTGTATTGTGCATGTGTATAGACATATGTGTATATATACATACTGTTTATATGTACACACACATATATATATATATATGTATATATTATATATATCTTTATGAATGTTAATATACTCTGCAAAACACAGCTAATTGCTGTGTCATAAACCCTTCTGGTAATCTTATAAAACCTATGGATGCCTTCTTAGAATAATACTTTTAAGTGCATCAAAAAAGTGTAAGATTTCCAAAAAAACCAATTATATTGAAATAACTATTACAAATAATTAACCCCAGGTAAAGAACTCCTTATATAGAACCCCTATAAATCTCTTAGTTAAGAAAAATTAAAAGAGTTATCATCAGACTACTTCTGGGAGCCAAGGTGGTGGAATAAGCAGTATATCACTGTAACTCTTCCACATTCACTTATGATCAACCATAAAATAGTACTTCAAGATAGGACTTTGTACAGCAGAACCAGTAAGGAGATGAATTAAAGCTATCTTTTAGCCCAGAAAACTTGAAAGATAAAGATGAGGGAATCCTTCTCATTCAGGTAAAGGGGACACAATTTGTAATAAAAAGCTTCCCAGTGAACCAGCAGCAACCTCTCCCCAACCTCAACAAAAATGTGGGAGATCCTGAGTACCACTGTGGTGGCACATGTCAGCCCCAGGATGCCACCATTCACAGGCTTTTCTATTGCCAGAGGAACCAAAAGACTTTTGCTCCAGGAACCACCACATTCTTTAGCCCATATCCTGACAAACATAAATTCTCTGGAAGTCAGACCACTACATGTATCAGTGTAGCCTTGGGGAAATGCAGAAACATTCCACTAAGCTACAGCACATAACAGACATCACCATTAGGACTCCAGTTCAGTACCCAATAAGATACCAGACCTCTACAACATCCAGCAGTGCAAGCACCTTCCATCACACCCCTTCAGTGCAGCACCAGACATGAGGGATCCTATGGGCTTCAGTGCAACATCAGTATAGCACCACTTAGGAAGTAGAATTGGCCAAATGGAAAGGAGATTGAATAATCGATTCAAAATAGAAACCCTTAAAGAATATAATTGGTCAAATGTAAAAGAAATTACAGAAGTTAATTGAGGAAAACAATAACATGAATTAGAATCTGACAAATGTGAACTACTGATCCTTTGAGACATCAAAAATCAGTTAAACAAATTTAAAACAATGAAAAAAATGGATGAAAATATCAAATACCTCACAAGGAAAAAATGACCTGGAAAATAGATCCAGGAGAAACAGAATTGAAATCATTGAACTATCTGAACAACATAAGCAAATGGAGGAATTAGATAGCATTTCCCAAGAAAATATCAAGGAAAACCATCCTGATGTCTGGAACCAGAGGGAAAAATGGGCATTGAAAGAATACACTGATTACCTCAGAAAAGCAAAAACAAAATCAATATGCCAAGGATCATTATAACTACATTTTAAGTCTATCAGGTCAAGGAAATTTTAAAAAAAATGCCATGTGTGGTGAAAAAAAAATTAAATGGAGGCAACAATCAGTATTACATAGAACTTTGCAACTGGAACATTAAAGGATCAACGATTATGAAATATGTTATTCTGGAAGGTAAAGGAACTGAAACTATAACCAAGAATCACAAAGCTTGGAAAATTAAGCATGATACATCAAGGAGAAAAATGTCATTCAGTGAAATAGAAGGATTTTGAGTTTTCCTAAGAAGACCAGCAGTTTTTTAAAAAATTAGCCTGCAATATCAAGATTCAAGAAAAGCATAAACAGGTAAAAGAGGGGAAAGAAAACATAAGGAATTCAATAGCGCTAAACTTTATATCTCAACACGGAAAATGATAATTGTAATTCTTAAAAATTGTGTCACTAATAATACAACAAGAAGGAATATACAGGGGACAGATAGATGTCACAATGGATAGAGCACTCTCTCTGGAGTCAAGAGGACCTGAATTGTAATCAATCCAGCCTCAGATATTTAATACTTACTAGCTGTGTGACTCTGGGCAAATTTCTTGACCCCAATTTCCTTTCAAAAAAAAAAAGAAAAAATTAGGAATGTTCATAAATAGTATATAGATATAAGGTGAATTTGAGGCAAAGACAAAACAAATTAAGGAATAATAATGAGAAATTGGGTGTAGAAAGAAAAGATAGAATAGGGCATATATTTTTTGAAGAATAGGCCTGAAAAATCTCTTGTATTGGAGGGAAACATGGTAGATCAGGCAAAGAGTATCACTTGAAACATTCTCATTAATATTGGCTCAAAGAGTCAATAATATCTACAAACAGTTGAATATTGATGTACAAGACACAGTAGTCAATGATCATAGTAACAACCTAATATCTGATAAACCCAAAGATCACAGCTTTTGGGATAAGAACTCACTGTTGGACAAAATCTGCTGGGAACATTAGAAAAAAATAGAACTCAAAGTAGCCATGGATTAACACCTCACATCATGTATGTTGGAAAAGGTCAAAATGGGTGTATGATTTAGACATAAAAGGTGACACCATAATCAATTTATAAAAGCAAGGAATAGTCTACATATCAGATACATGAAAGGGGAAGAATTCATGAACAAATAATAGGTAAAGAGCATTAGGAAATGCAAAATAGATATTTTTGTTTATATTAAATTAAAAATCAAGATTAGAAAGAAATCAGAAAATTAGGAAATAATTTTTGCAGCAAATGTCTCTAGTAAAGGCCTCATTTCTCAAATATATAGAGATTTGATTCAAATTCATAAAATACCAGCCCATTTGCCAAATGATAAATTGTCAAATGATATGAATAGGAAATTTCCAGATGAAGAAATAGAAGTTATACATAGATATTGAAGAAATGCTTTAAATCACTTTTGATTAGAAAAAATGCAATTTAAAAACTCTGAGATACCACACTTATCAAAGTGGGTAATACGACAATTATTCTGGAGATCAATTTGAATCTATGCTTAAAGGGCAACCAAATTATACATATCCTTTGATCCAGTGATACCCTATTATTATTTGGTTTGCAATCCCAAAGAGGTCGTAAAAAAAGGGAAAAGATCTATACAAAATATTTCTACCAGGTCTTTTGTGCTGGCAAAATATTGGAAATTGAGGGAATGACCATCAATTGAATATTGGCTGAACAAACTGTGATTTATGAATATAATGGAACACTATTGTAAAATATGAAATTATGAAAAGTTGGATTTCAAACAAAAACCTGGAAAGATCTATATAAACTGAAATGACTATTGTGTAATGATCAGCTGTGAATGGCCCAACTCTTATAAGCAACATCAGGAATCCCAGACAAGTGCAAAAGATAAAGGAATGAAAAGGCTATCCATATTCACTTTAAGAACTGATGGATTCAGAATGCAGATGTAAGCATTTTCCCCCACTCTTTCTTTTCCCTTGATTTTTCTTTCTTTTGATTTATTTTTTTCACAATAGTGACTAATATGGCATATGTTTTGCATGATAGCATATTTGTAAACCATATTAAATTACCTACCATATTCAGAAGAGAGGGGTGGAGCAAAAAAATTGGGGATTCAAAATCTTATTATAAATGCTAAAATTTTTCTTTAAATGTAATGTCTGGGGAAAAAATAAGATATTGCTTTAAAAGTATCTATGAAAAAGAGAGACAGCATTAAGGGGGAGAATCAGAAAAATACTGATTAATTAAAGCAAGTTTTCTTATTTAAAGTTAATATAATGAAAATTTGCCACATGTTTATACCAGCTAATGCACATAGAAGACGCTAGAGAGCTAAGTCTCAGATAATGGAAAACTGGAGCATGTATGGATATTGCATTTACCTAAAAACTGATTTACTAGGAAATAGAAACTTCAAGTTCATAAGTAAATGTATCCTGTTCATCTTGAAATAACAGGGTGAAGAGGATTCTGGAAAGATGGCAGAGTTTAATAAATTTCAAGTACTCCAGATTTCTCCTACAACCAAGAAAAAATGGGCCTCAGGGCAAACATAGACTGCTGAAAAATAAAGAATCTTGGGACAACCCAAGAAGACCAAAGAAAGACCCCAGGCCTGAGATAAACCAGTGTAAAGTGCAAACACTCACAACTCTGCAGAAAATTACAGAAAACAAAACAAAACAAAAAAGAGCACTTCTTTGATACTTTACATGCTACATTAGATATTTGGCTATTTGTTTCATCACAACTGGCACTTTTCACACCAATTAAAATGAGTACATTTGGAATTAAATTCTATTTTCTGTCTCTCTGTCTTTCTCTCTGTCTCCGTCTATCTTCTCTACTGAAAATGTAACTTCAAACTTCAAACATAGAAGAGGACGACGAGGCTGACAAAAGAATTCACACACTCAGTCTCCAGGTTAAGGGGCACAGATTTATTATGAGAATAATGCCAATTGAAGCAGGCTTAATCCAGTGGAATCTAACAAAGAGTCAGAATCAAGAAGATAATTTTATAGGAAAGAGAAACAAAGATTAGGTGGCTATCCTAACATGATGGCTTAGAGGTACAATTGAGGAGTGATAGGAGGGGAGCAGCTCCCATCTTTGAGTTCTAAAGATTACTGATCAACAACAAATTGTTCCCTGACAGCTAGCATTGTTTGTGGCACTCTCAGGGTCAGGGATCCTTAAGGTTTCTCAGGAATTGCAATTTTCTCATACCCCATTCCCCCCTCTAGCAATCAAAACCCACATTCATTGGGGCAAAGGGTTAGAAGTCTCATCTTCTGGACCTGCTTCCATCTCACAAGGGGTGTAGAGCTGGTCCTGCCTACCTGAATCCAGACTGAAGAGGGGAGACTTCAAGGCAGTGGCCACATCATCCAGGGGGTGTTGAGTCTTAGAATTAGGCAGTTGGTGGTATTCAGGTTGGAAAATTCATGGTCTGGAGTCTGGAAGATACAAAGCTTTCAAGCAATGGGGGAAAAACAATTAAACTGGCAAAGAAAGTGGAGAATAACAAGAACCCCAACAAAAAGAAAATAGGATGAGGCAGACCTGTCTAATTGTTTCACAAGTGGAAATAAGTTTGGGATTGGAGGGCATTCTTTCCTAAGTAGTAGCTTAGTGTACACCAAAAAAAGAAAAAAAGTTTTCAAGGTCTTGCCTTTGGGATTAGAGGTTGGGTTGAAGATGTTTGAAACCACATAGAAGGAAAAAGAGTGTACACCCATTCTTGCCATATAACCCCACAAACATACAAGACATTATTTGGAGTCAGTATTGATGTTCATCAGGTCCCAGGGGAAAGGCTTAGCCTCCAAAGTACTATTGAGGCTCACCACAGAATAACCTTCCTTCCTTTCTGCTTTTAATTTAGTCAGGGCTAATGCTGGGGCAGAGTTCAGTTTAGTGTTCTTTGAGACAGGTTCAGGGAGTGACAAGATCACTTGCTTCCTCTCCTGTGTGAGTGAACAGAGAGATGGGATTAATTCATGGCCCAAATACTTAACAGACTAACAAG
Organism: Myrmecobius fasciatus; assembly: GCA_023553655.1. NCBI lineage: Eukaryota > Metazoa > Chordata > Mammalia > Dasyuromorphia > Myrmecobiidae > Myrmecobius > Myrmecobius fasciatus. Next base: position 40,376 of record JAJPUD010012764.1, on the reverse strand, counting down.
CAATGTGGGACATAGACACAGAAACTTTATAGCCTTGGGAGTCTAGAAAGTTAACTGCCTCATTAATAGCTCTGAGATCAATCAGTTTTACAAACCCTCTATGGCCTCTGGTTTCATTGGGTACTGTTGCCTACGAGGGAACACACGGAGATCCTAGAGGTACACTAAAGTTGGGGTTGCATGAGTAGCCCATCCAGGAATTCCTGGGTCCCACACAGAGGAATCTACTTCTTTCCAGATTTCAGATGGAATATGGGAGGGCTTTGAGAGCACAAAGAGTGCATCCAGAGGTCTGAGAAAAAAGTTGGGTCCCCAATTTAACTATTAAATCACACCCCAACAAAGGGGTCAGGACAGAAGGAAATGATAAGAAAAGAGTGTTTGAATAAGAGGTCACCAAACTGGCAGGGTAGAGGGAAGGTCTCAAAGCAGTTCCTAAGTTTTTCTTCATTTCCATCAGTCTATGATTGTGAGGTGGGTGAAGCCAGAATACAAGGGCAGTACAGAACACAAGGCCCCCATAAAGTCAAAGATAATTTCAATGAACTTACCTGCCATGTCCAAAGCTACCTTGAGTTTGGTTATCATGATGGAGCAAGGGGGAGATCCTGGCAAGATCCTGGGCAACATTTCTCCTGGTCTTGAGGAGACAGGATGACAGGGCATTGGGAGGAGGCAACTCGACCCCACTGCAGCCTCTTTTCCTGTATTCCTTCCTATTTCACATAGAGCACAGGTCTGGGGGTTTCTTCCAAGGACAGTTATGAGACCAATGGCACTGTCATGGTATCTGAGACCACTATGGTTTCTGCATATGACAGCAGCTAAATTTGAGCCTGTTCTCTGATTCTCTCCCTGGCTCTGCCCTCGTCTTCCTTTACATTAGCTTGATCCTTATCATTGAAAACCCTAAAACTATTTCCAACAACTGTGTCTGGGGAGTTTGAGGATCCATGGCTAATTTCTGCAGCTTCCTCTGAATGTCAGGGGCAGACTGACTAATGAAATACATGCTGAGGACTGGGTCACCTTTGGAGAAGCAGGATCCAGGCTACTATATTTCTTTAGAGCCTCCACAAGGTGCTCCTTGAGGGCAGGATTTTCCTCTGCTCTTTAAGTAACTTATTTAAGTTTTTTTTCATAATTAACCTGCAACTTAATTTTTTTCTCTCTGCCTTCAATAAGTCAAAATAAAAAATGATCCCTTCTCTCTCTGTCCCTACTTCCCTCCTGATAGTCCCATCCAGGGTCCCCAGGAGACTAGTGCCACTGGATCAGAGAGTAAGGTTCAAAGACACTGGAAAGGTAGGAGGGGGTAGGCTATGAAGGACTTTGGAAATTAAAGCATTTTGTATTTAATCCTGGAGATAATAGGGAGTTACTAGAATTTATTGAGAATTTGGGTTGATATGCATTTGGTAGGATGTTAGAATATTCACTTCAGGAAAAATCACTTTGGTGGTAAAATGGAGGATAGACTGGAATGGGGAGAGACTTGAGGCAGGCAGACCCTCCATCAGGCTATTGCAATAATTCATGCAGAAGGTATTGAGGGGCTATACAAAGGTAGTGGCAATATCGAGGAGAGAAATGGTCATATTTGATAGATGTTACAAAGGTCTTGGCAACAGAATGAATATGGAGGCAGAGGGGAGTGAGAGGTACTGAGAATTACACAAAGGATTATAACTAAATTGAAAGAACATGAGACTGGGAAGATGAGGAATTATTAATAATAACAGGAAAATTTGGAAGGAGAGAGTTTGGGGGGAAAATAATGAATTCAACTTTCTACATGTGACGTTTAAAATGTCTACTCCATGCAATGTCCAGAATATGAATCATTTTATACCTGTATCCCATCTCTATCTTTTTCATCACAAGGTGGGAGTTGTGTTTCATTATCTTGAATGTACTGTTTGATTTTTTTCCCTTTATATGTCTGACAAATTGTTCCTGCTTATGTTTATGTCCTTATTAACATGTAGTTCAAAAGTGGAAAACTCACTAAAACAAATGTTGGCTAAAACAAATATGAATAGATTTCATCTTGAAAGAAATTGGTTGAGATGTTCCACATAGAGATTATAGTTTTCTTAGGTCATATCTCTCCCACCATGCGGGAACATCTGAACATAAAAAGTCATATCAAGAAAAGCATTTAACTTTAATTGCCAACCACACTTAGGGTTTATAATCAGCACTGATTATGGTCTTCTATCATCATACTTTGTTAACTTCACATTTCATGGCATTCAAGTTAATAGTGCAAATGTTTTTTTGATATTTTTGTTTTATGAGAACACACATTTTTTCAAAAAATGTCTTCATCCTCTACCTGCAATTTAAGGAGGTTGATGAGTCACACACACCTGTTTTTTTTTTTTTTTTTTAGTCATGTAGGTAAAATAGAAGAATGCTAGATTCAAGAAAACCGAGTTTAAATTGCAACTGTGTATTGAAGTGATAAGGAAATTAAGCAGGGTGCCACATATTGAGAATAACTATATGGCAAACTTTGCCTGGGATTTACCTTTATATTAAATGAAACAAATAAAATAAAACAGATTGAGATATTTTTAAGTACATAATTCTGTATTCCTTAAGAAAGTAGAAATATAAAATATAAACCTTTCTTTCATAGAATTTAAAATGTTATGAAGACAAAAATTTCATCAGTCCATTTTAGATTACTAAAAGTATAAATGTTAAATATTAGCAAAATATTTAAATTACAAAGTCAATTCCTGCATTTCTTTACAGTGTGGTACAGTAGAAAGAAAAGGGAATTTATAGTCAAAGGAAAATAACTTAAATTCCTGTTACCTGTGCAGTTTTGGTCAAATCACTTCCTTTAAAGGGGCCTCATTTTCATCAACTAGAAAATAAGGGAGTAGGACTAAGTGACTTTTACATAAGGTCTCTTCCAGATTTAAATTTAGACCCCCATGATCTCAAAATTGCCTCCTTCTTATAGTCTTATTGGCTATCTCCAAAGATTTTATTCTCTCCTTTCTCTTGGACCCCATAACAATAAGTATTTATATCTCATATGGAACTTTTCAAGTTCTGCCCCACATTGTAGTTAGTTGTGTATTTCTCTTGTTTTAACCATTACACTTCTTGCTCTTTGATTGCGTGAGCTGTGCTTCACTTATATTTGTATATTTCCTATTATGGACAATATGGAATTTGAGGAATTGATTCACTTTAGGTGGGGAAGAAAGATAACAAAGCATAAGAGATAAAGATTTATTTGGAGACAAAAGACCACCCATATACTATCCATATCACTTATTATCTATTGGTCTCAGTTTCCCTATTTGTAAAATGAGAGCATTGAACTGAAGCAACATGAAGTAGGAGATCAAAAGCTAAATTTGGACTCAAGAAGGCATAGGTTGGGAAAAAAATACCTCAAATACCATGTGACTCTGACCAAGTATTTTAATGTGTTTGATTCTCAATTTTCTCATCTCTAAAATGAGAGATTTGGAAGTTATTGGCTCCTAAGATTCTTTCCAGATTTAAATTTTGATCTATGAAAATAAGGTCTCTAAACTTCCTTCCAGCTTCCTTCTGCACCCTATTCTTTAATTTAGGAAGTATATTTCAGGTGACTGAAATGAGGCAAGAACAGGCATAGAGTCAGCTCATTGATTTCTCAAATTGGGGTCACTTTGATTGAAATATTGATTTCATATCAGAAAATGATGGTAGAAAGTTCATAGTTGTAGAACTAGCTAGGAAATCACAGGATATCTGTTTTAAGCTCCTCATTCTGCACCTGATTAACCTGAGGCCTAGAAAAGTGGAAAAACTTCATCAAGGTCACAGAGGTCATGTCTCGCAAGTAAGATTTAAATATACTCTTGGTTCCAGAACCATTGTACCTCATTGTTCCCCTTAGGTTGCCTGTAGTAGTTTGTGGAGGACTTTCAATGCTATATGATAAAATTTAAATTTTATCCTAAATTACTAGAAGCCCTTGAAGGTTTTGATTTAATGCAGAATATTAGCAAGCTTAATCTTTTAATGATGCAGTGTAGGTATTTTCAATTATTTTAAGAGATCTGATTCAATAAACATCTAATTGAAAAAAATGAAAGAAGGAAATGAAAGCTTAGTGGTAACGAGTCAGACTGGATTTGAGGTAGAACTTTCTGACTTAACAAGTAGTGAGAAATCAGAATGCAATTTTTCAGAGAGGACATCAGGTTCTTTCCCATTAGGAAGCAAGTAGTAACCATCCATTCAGCAGGGTAAAAATATGGTCCTTCCTGTAAGAAGGGGGATGGACTCCATGACCTCCTGAGTAGTTCCCAGGCTTTTTATTCTACTATCAATAATGAATGTATAGGATGACAGATTAGCTGTGGGGAAGACTTGGCTATCTGGCAAAGCAACTACCCTGACATTTATCCAATTTACTGACAAGATTAATTTCACTTCCCATGATCAAATTAATCTGTTTACATCAATAAAGTTGAAGCAGACTGTGTAAGATGATGTAATTCTGAAGAGTTTCAATCAAAAAATCAAGATAACAAAAAGCAAATAATAAAAGGAAAACAATAAAAAGATATAATATTCTGATTAAATATTGATGTGAAGATTATGTTTACATTTCCTGGCTTCCCTTCATTTTAGCTGTTATTAGTGGTGTTTCTAAATCATCAAACATTAATATTCTATTTTAAGGGCTCAGTTGGTATTTTTTCTCCTAGCTTTATGATTTATCAGGTGACTGTGTAGCTTTACATTTGAAGTTTTAACTCCTAAAGGGTAGTGATCAAGCTTGATCTGAGTTTATCTTAAAGATGAGAAAAGTGGAGAGATGAAGTTGAGAAATCCATTTTTATTCTACCTCAGGGAAAAATAAAAACTAATGGCCCATGCAAGCCAACTCATGCAAATTAGCAAGTAAGTCTCCTCCAGTGTTACAGTGCTTAAAATGGAAACAAAGGATTAACTCCTAAAATACCAGAGACCACTATTATCCTGGTTCTTTCTCAATTAGAATTCATTGGATTTATGAAGAGACAAACTATAAAAGTACCAAGACAAACATATAGTGCTTTATGATGTATAAAATATTTGTAAAAGAATGCTGAATTTAGTCAAGAATAAATAGATTTCAATGCCTTCTCTGGAATCTACTCTCCTTGTGACTATGGAAAGGTCAAATATCTTCTCTGATCTTCAGTCTCCTCTTCTGTAAAACAGGAATAATAGCTTCAGCACTACCAGGTTGTTGTGAAGATCAAACAAGATAATGAACATAAAACACTATATAGACATCATCTGTTATTTTTTAATCTCATCTAATATCACACAACAAAGACTTTTCTGATGTACATACATACAGTACATTTAACAGCCTAAGGTACAAAGAGATAAAGACCTGTGGTCATAAAATCCATAAACGGTGAATATCTGGATTCCGAGTCCTTGCTTTTAGGCTCAATGTCACCTACCTGCTTTATGTATATATATATGAATATATTTAAATAAATATAAAAATACATCATATATATATATATATATATGTACATATGCAGACTTTTCCCAAAAAATCTTAGTGTAGTTTTAAATAACAGCTTTTTAGAATTCACACACACATACTTATATACATGCATATACATATATACCTATGTAACTAGATGTACACATAGAAGAGATTACATAAGTGTATATATATATATATATATGCATATATACATATGTGTATATACTTGTATATACACATATATGTATATATATATATATGTATGTATATATATATCTCCCTTGAATTTTATATGATTTTTCATTTTTACCAATCTAGCTTCTAATTTGAAATTCATACCAATCCTATAACAGGCACAATAAGTATTATATCCATTTGTCAGATGACAAGAAAGATGGAGCCAGAGAAAAAATAGAAATATTAGTAGACTTTTTTGGTCTAATTTAACCCATTACAGCTTATATTCTACTGACAAAGAATTCTAGAGTCAGAGCTATCTCAATTCCATACTTAGACATCAGAGTAGGATCTTAGTGGAGACAGAAGGGGGAAGAGAGATCCTTCACCCTCACTGAGGTGTGAGTAATCTACAATACATGTTTCTACAGGTTTATTTTGGGATTCTTAATTGAGAAGGATGCTAGATATGTTAGATATTATGTAATCCAAATCTTCTAATTCTAGAACTGAATAAAATTAGATCCAATTGGAAAAATCAAACTTACCTAGAGTCACACAGGTGGTAATTAGCAAAGTAGTATTTGAACCCAGGTTCTTTGATTCTGTAGTGCTCCTACACTAAACAAAATCACACTCATCCATTACTCTATCCATTACTGAGATTAAAAAGAGATTCATGGAATATTTGGTTTTCCCTATCAATAATGAAAGTAATAGATGCTTTTATTTGGATCATTTAAGGAAAAGATAGATGGCTTAATAGGAGACACACAGGGGAATACAAAGTTGAAAAATAAGGGGCAATATGAGAATTAGTGCTGCATCCTCCCCCTCACACACATAGGACCCAGGACTGATATCCCAGATTAGGGTAGTACACTAATCTCCCACTATGGCCTGGCCTGAGAAAGGCTGAGAGGAGGTAAAGAAGGAAGAAATCCAGGCATCTCACATTCAAGGACCTTCAATCCATAGTAAGAAGATGAAGTCCATGACTTTCCTTCAAGTTTCTGCTCTGAGGACTTGGCACATGGTCTCATCAAACTTTCAGGAACAATATTAAGCCAGTGGTTCAAGAAGAATAAGGTAAGGGGGCTTTTCCAGATATTTTATAGACAATGGGAGGGAACAGAATAAGCATTTATGTAGTACTTAGTGTGCACTAGGCACTGTGCTAAACAATTTCTAAATATCTCATTTTATCCTCACAGTTGAGGCACAGAGAGCTTAAGTGATTTGCCCAGCATTCCAGAACTAGTAAGTGTCTGAGGTCAAATTTGATTTAGTCTTCCTGACTCCGGGCTCAGCTATCTACCAATTTTTTGATCCAGCTGAAATTGTACCCATTCTACTTGTTCCTACTGGTTTCCCACTGATGAAGGCATAGTCAGGAAGATGACAATCAATCAGGAAATAGAAAGTTTCCAACATGGAAGGTGGTAAATATCCAACTTTCCAATTCTAGGACATTTTAGTAAAGTTGCAAGTCAAAAGGGAACAGGAACCAGACAATGAAAGATAGAAGGAATTTCACAGGACAGACATTATTAAACATTTTTTTTGTATTATGGGTCCCTTCGACAATCAAGTGAAGTTATGAACATTTTCAGAATAATTATTGTAAATGAATAAAGTAAAATGTAGAGTATTAAAACATAAACCAATTAGATTAAAATAGTAAAATAATCTGTATTCACATATATAACATAAACAAGTTTACCTACCTCATAGTAAGAACTCCTACAATAGATATGTTATTGAACTGAGAAAAATTGGGCTTGACCAAACATTTTATGCTTCATCCCCCCCATGTTAAGGTAATTGATGATACTGTGAATAGAGTACTATATCTACAATGAAGGAAGGCCCTAATTCAAATACAGCTGAGACACTTTCTAGCTGTGTAACATTATTGTCTGCCTCATTTTCTTTATCTGTGAAATGAGGAAAATATCACCAGAGTTGTTATGAATGTAAAATGAGATAGTATCTGTAAATGTTAAATGCTAAATTGCTATATGAATACTATTATGTTATATTATTTATAATTATATTTATAAATTATGCAAATTTAATATAATTATATAAGATTATATTATATTATGATTGCTAGTTCCCTGGACTCTAAGTCAGGAAGACCTATATTCAATTTTTTCTCTGACACTTAATATCTATGTCACCATGGACAAGTAAAATAATGTCTCTGAACCTCAGTTTCTTTATCTATAAAATAAGCATAAGAAAATCTGTAGCACCAACATTGCTTGGTTGGGGTAAATTTCCAATGAGTTGAATAATTAGGCTTTCACTGAACATAGAGGTTTTCCAGCTACCATGACAGTAGGTATTAGGGATAGAAATACTGAAGTGATATATCTTATTCTCAAAGAACTTATATTTTACTCTTTGTTGTGGAGGGGTCACAAATTAGTAAATTCAGAGTATTTTTAAGGTGAATAAAAGTAATTTATATTTTGGGGAACTAAAAATGGAAGAATCAGAAAAGATGTCTTCAAGGAGATGACACTATGAAGATATCAATAATTTGGAAAGAGAAACTAAAGCCAGATTCTGAAGGACTTGAAATATCAAGGAGAAGGAAATTATGAGCCACCAAAAGTTTCTCATCCAAGTGATACTGTTATGGAAGAATATCTAACAGCATATGCTGAGTGTATCATCAGTTAGTGTTAACATTGCATTGCTATTATTGCTGTCCTAATAACAAAGCTGTGAGCATCTCTTAGGCTTTCCAGTCTCTGTTCCAGACCATATATCCTTCAAACCTTTCCCTTTTCACATCTTCATCTCCATTCATACATACACAAACATACATACACTTACACGTACACATACATTTCCTTCACACATTGTATCTCTGTAACAATGAAATCAGAACCGATATTTTTGGAAAGGATTAATTAATCAATTCTCCTAAGGCTCCATTCATAACACTTATAACTTCCTGAATCCAAACAATTCTCTCTTGTCCCCATTCCATTCTCTTATCCCCTTAGAATATAAACTCCTTGAGATCAGAGGCCATTATAATTTTTCTATTTATATTCCTCTACACCCAGCTCAGAGACTAGCACCACAGTGATTAGTGAATATTTGCTATATTTTTGAGTATTTTGATAATTAATCTTTTTACTGTAAATTTGACCAAACTAAATCAACAGTTGCTTTTGAATATCTCCTGGGGAAATAGAGGGTAAAGTAGAAAATTTCTTTGCTTTATCTTAGCAATCAGAATAGTAATCATGTAACAATTCCTGGCAACAGAGTGATTGAATATCAATGATTGCTGTTGTGATAATCTATTATTAATAATCACTTTCTGGGTACCCAGGCTATATGAAGTATGAAGCCACCCAAGCAAGTGGTTGAACAGGAAGATAAAATCAAGAGTAGGGACTATTTGACTAGAAATGGTTTATGATCATCAATGAGCACTTTCTAAGACAGAACCATTAAGCTAAGAGTCAAATCTAAATTCAAGTCCCAATTTTGTCAAAAAAGTTGCCAAGTGAACTGAGATAGATCACTTTAACTCTCTTGGTCTCAAGTGAATCACTTGTCAGAGTATATAATAACTGTTACCCTGCTAGTTTTATAGGGCTAGTGTGAGGATTAAATTAAATGACAGGTAAAATATCTTTGAGAGAAACAAAAAGCTCTACAAATGCATGGAATTATTAGAGTCAGCAATGATAGCAACAATACTATATTGTAATGTTGAAATAGGTTTTTCCCATAACTATTCTTATATGAAGGTGCTTGGTTTTCCATAGACTAAAGAATAAGGAGGGTAGTAACTTCATGAAATGAGAACTGGATATAGGGAGAAAGGTAGAAGGACTAACTTCTAGTCTTAAAACTACCATTGATTTATTCTGTGATTCTGGGTAATAGGACCATAATATTGTAGAGTAATATGTTTATACCTGAAGGGAAAGTTGGAATCATCAAAGTTAAGCCTCATTTTACTGATGAAGATAAGAGAAGTTGAAACATAATACAACATTTATCATAAATGGGATTCCAGCTCAGGTCTTCCTGTTTCCAAGATCAATGTGCTATCCAAAATACTGGGGTCGTTTTATTTCTAGCTTCCTTACCTATAGAAAGTGAGGTGGGCCTAGATCATCAATGCAGATCTGGAAGGGTAGATAGATTTTTAGAGGTCAATCATTTCGAATGCTTATTTTACAGAAGCTTGAAAAGATCAAATCAATTTCCTAAGGTCATAAAGGTAATTGGATTTGAATTCAGCCACTTGAGTGTAAATTCAGTTTTCTTGCCCCTTCAGTGTGTTCTTTTTAATGAACTATAGGTCTAACTGAAATTCCTTGGTCCTAAGATGAATTTCTGCTACGTAACTATCCATTCATTTCTGACAACCCATTCCCCATTTCTATTCAGAAATAACCTGTAAATCTACCATGCATGGAACCAACAATAAATCCTAGTTATGAATTTTACCTCTCAGAGACAAGTCAATAGTGTTATGTTTCTTAAATTATGGGTTGTGACCTCATATGGAATCTGGTAACTAAACACAAGGTGGGGGTATCACAAAATTATAATTTATTATCAGTAAATGTTTTATATATATATATATATATACATATATATATATATATATATATATATATATATTTTATATACCTATATACTCAGGATCATGTAAAAATTTCATGGGCAACAAATGATAAATATAGATATGTATATGTACACACACGTGGGGGTGTAGCAGTGTTATATATACATATGCATACATATATAAACATTTAAATTTGTAAAACACTTATATATGTTTCATTTGACAACTACCACAACATTCTATGGCACATATTATTATTATTCTCATGTTGTAGATAAAGAAGTTAAAGAAGAGTCTATTTTACATAGTTACTACATAAAGCAGAATTTGATTTCAAGTTTTTCCATCTTCTAACTCCAACAATATAAGTTGTAGCTCCTACCTTCTTCTAAAGTGTAAGTTTCATCCCTGAGTCTTTTCAGTCATTAAATCTCACATTACCTACATATAAACAATTTAAACTTCTTTTAATAAAGGGTTAATGAGATATGGCTCTGTGATCTTAAAGGAGGGAAAGGGACCCATATGTGCAAAAATGTTTGTGGCAGCCCTTTTTGCAGTGACTAGAAACTGGAAACTGAATGGATGTGCATCAATTGGAGAATCACTGAATAAATTATGGTATATGAATGTTATGGAATATTATTGTTCTATAAGAAATGACCAGCAGGATGACTTCAGAGAGGCCTGGAGAGAATTGCATGAAATGATGCTGAATGAAGTGATCAGAACCAGGAGATCATAGAAGATTATATGATGATCAATACTGATTGTCATGGCTCTCTTCAACAATGAAATGCTTCAAACCAGTTCCAATTGGTCAGTGAAGAAGGCCATATACACCCACAAAGAGGAATATGAAATGTGGACCACAACATAACATTTTCATGCTCTCTATTGATGTTTGCTTGCATTGTTTTTCCTTCTTAGGTTTTGTCTTTTTCTTTTTTTTTTCTCTTTTTAGATCTGATTTTTCTTGTGCTGCAAGATAATTGTATTGATATTTATGCAAATATTGCATTTATCATATATTTTAATATATTTAACATATATTAGACTACCTGCCATCCCCCAGAGGAGGGAGGAAGGAGGGAAAAATTGGGAACAGAAAGTTTTGCAAAGACCAATGTTGAAAAATTACTCTTATGTTCTGTAAATAAAAAACTTTAATAATAAAAAAAATGAGATATGGCTCTGAGCTTTCCAGATGCAATATAAAAGAGAGAGGCAAATAGGCATTATTAGATCCTTAAGTTAAGAGGTATGTCAGGGTTTGTGCCCACAGATGGTGAATTGCTGAATTCATTATAATTTAACTGAGATCAGTGGGTAAGCTTTGTTAAAAAACCCCTTATGTTATATAATTATGCAAGCATCCAGCAGCTAAGTTTCTTTCTGAGTTTACTTTTTCATAGCCCTTTAGACATTTTTATAATTATAGAAATCAATACATTTTTTACCTATATGCCATTTTCATGTTTTAATTTTTATCTGTGCTATACAGTCTAAACTGCATAGGCATAGGCAATCTACAATCAATTTATCAATAAATGCAAAATATTTAACAAAAACCACATTTATAATTAAATAATGTGCCTATCCCCAATATTCTCCTTATTTTTTTCCAAAATACAAACCATCAGTCAAATAACTCTGAATAACAATTTGCTTTTCTCTTCACAGAAATAACTACAAATGATCACCTAGTAAAGTAAAATAAAAACAAAATAATAAAACTAAAAACAATAATGATAATGCCTTTTATATAACACTATAAGTTTTTAAGTGATTTACATATAATATTTCATGTAGTACTCACAATAACTTTGTGAAGATGCTTTTAGTCTTATTAATTTCTATAGAAGAGAAAACTAAGGATAAAAAATGATAAAATGACTTAACAGTAAGTGTCTAATGTAGGATTTTGATTGTTTTCCTTGATTCTACTTTCAGTATTCCATGCAGTTAGTCAAATAGCTATGTCAAATATGGTGACTCTTGAAGAACTTTCTCATCCATAGAATGGGCAGAACAAACAATGATAGTTGATCCTTAAGCTGTTTTCAGATCAAAATTCTAATTTTATTCATAAAGGAAAATGTTAAAAGTAATAAAATCCATAGTACTTCCCATCTTTCTGTATCAGAGTTGTGTTTAGTGCAATAAAGATTCCTATATGACCTTGTGAAGACAAATAAAGTCAAAAAAGTAAGTGGGCAGAATATAAGAATGGACGATTCTAGAAGACTATTCTTTCAGGCACAAATTCTGGGAAGTTCTATCATCCTAGATATTCTTTGTATCCAAGTGAGAACCAGACTAGCTACCTACAGGGAAGTTCCAGAAACAAGTGGGGTGTCCAGTTGATGAAACATTATTTGGCAATCCATGAAATAAAGGAAAATGAAAAATGACTCTAAATCCAATGAAACCCTTGTCCTCTTCTACAATGGCTCTTTCTGAAAAAAGGGACAGAATATTAAGCATCACAGAATTAAGACACACAAAGGAATTGAAGAATAACAATTATGAAAAGAAATGTCTACACAAATGGATAATGTAAAGTTCTCTCCATTTTACTGATGATTATATAATAAAAAGAAAAAATAAACCTAGACACTATGTTTTAAGAAATTATTAAGGAATGCTCCCGCAATATCCTAGAATCAGAAGGTAAAGTACAAATTAAAATAAGTCACTGACAACCAGCTAAAAGAGGTCTCAAAATGAAAACTCCCAGGAATTTTAGTGCTAACAGGTCAAAGAAAATCATTTCAAGCAGTCAAAAAGCAATTTTTCAAAGACAGGAGCCAAGATAGTGGGGAGCATACACAATTCTGTAACCTCCTTTCTCAAAACCAATAGTAGATTAAGCCTCTAAACTAGTTTTGGAGTCAAAGAATCCACAAATATTTGGAACGCAACACATTCCCAGAAAAAGATACCTTGGAAAAATTTCAGAACAAGTCTGTTTCAAATGGGCAGGGGGACAGTTTGCCAAGCCCAGACCACAGCACAGGGAGACTGGGGCTAGGAGCTGCAATGGGGAATCAAAGCATTGTAGCTTCCACACACCTTGGAATCTTCTGTGAGCTTTTTAGGCTACACTGTCCTGGTTAGGAGATTTGCTATAAAAAACAAATCGTAAACCACTGAGCCCTGGAAGAATGTGGGACAGGGCCGTCATTACCCAGCACTGGAAACCAATCAGCATAACTACCCCAGTGCAAATTAAAGCAACTGTCTCTCCTTTGCATTGAACAGACCTCAAGTCTTAAAAAAAATGAATAAAAAAATCAAAAAAGAATTCTGACCATAGACAGCTTAATGGAGAGAGAGAACAGATCTGAAATCCTTATGTTGCTAAAGGCAAAGCAACTCCAAAGGAAGGCCCAAAGGGAGACGTGAGCTGGTTCCCATTTCACAAGGCTTTCATGGAAAATTGCATAAAGGATCTTAAAAGAGAGTTAGAAGAAAATTGGGGAAACCAAATGAGATCATTGTAAGAAGGAATGGAAAAAGCATATAATGCCTTACAAAAGAGATATAAAAAAGATACCAATTCATTGAAAAACAAAATTTGTAAAATGGAAAAAGAATGCAATGAGAAAAAAATTCAATTGACCAATTACAAAAGGAGCTAAAAAAGGTAATAAGAAAATAATACACTAAAATTGGTATTGAAGAAATGGAAGTGATTGACTCAATAAGACTTCAAGAATCAGTCAAACAAAAATAAATGAAAAAATAGAAAAAAAATAGAAATTATCTCCAAGGAAAAACAACTGACCTGGAAAATAGATCTGGGAGAGACAGTGTAAGGATTATTGGACTTTTTGAAAGCCATGATGAAAAAGAGGACCTAGACATTATTTTACAAGAAATCATAAAACTTCCCCATTATTTTAGAAGCAGAAGGTAAAATAGCCACTGAAAGAATTAACTGATCACCTCCTGAAAGTGACTTTAAAATTAAATGCCCAAGGAATATCATGGCTAAATTGCAGAACTATCACATGAAGGAAAAGATATTGCAAGCAGCCAGAAAGAAATAATTTAAATACCAAGAAGCCACAAGTAAGATTACTCAGGACCTAGCACTTTCAACATTAAAGGATTGAAGGCCCTGGAATCTGATATTCCAAAAAGCAAAGAAATTTGGATTACAGCCAAGAATAAGCTATCCAACTAAAATGAGCATTATCTTCTAGGGAAGAAGATGGGCATTCCATAATATAGGTGAATTTCACCGATTTCTAATGAAAAGACCAGAACTGAACAAAAAAATTAATCTCCAAACATAGAACTTGAGAAGAATAAAAAGGTATAAAGGAAAGAACTCTTGAGAACTATATTTCTGTTATTCTCTGTTACAGAATGCAGGTATAATTTAATTTTATTATGATAAAATGAAAAAAGAAACTAGAGGTGAAAATGAATTGTACTGGAAAAAAGAGGGAAAAGGAGGTAAAATAGAGAAAATTACATCTCATAAAGAGGCAAAGAAAACCTATTATTGAGGAAAGAAGGGAGGGGGGTGAGCATTGTGTGAATCTTATTCTCATCAGCTTGGGCTCTAAGAGAGAATATCAGACATATTGGTTTCACAAAGAAACTTGCCTCACCTTATAGGGAAGTGGAAGGGAAAGGGGGAAAAGAAAGGGAAAGACAAGGGCAAACAAAAATATTAGGGGAAAGGTGTAAAAAGGGGGAGGGACTCTAAAGGGGAGAACTGTTTGAGGGAGGTGATCATCAAATGCAAAAGACTGAGAAGGAAGGAAGGGAGAAAGGAAAGAGAAAAGCATAACTTTGGGTAAATAAGATGGCAGGAAATACAGAATTAGTTATGTTAACTGTGAATGTGAATGGGATGAATTCTCCAATAAAATGGAAGCAGATAGCCGACTGGATTAAAAGCCAGAATCCTACAATATGTTCTTTACAAGAAACACATCTAAAGCATTGATATACATGCAGAGTGAAGGTAAAGGGCTGGAGCAGAATCTATTATGCTTCAGGAGAACAAAAAAAAAAAAAGCAGGTGTAGCAATTCTGATCTTAGATCAAATAAAAGCAAAGATAGATCTAATTAAAAGGCACAAGGAAGGAAATTATATCTTATTAAAGGGTACCATAGATAATGAAGCAATATCAATATTAAACATATATGCACCAAGTGATATGGCATCCAAATTCCTAGAGGGGAAGCTAAGAGAGATGAAAGAAGAAATACACAGCAAAAGTATAATAGCGGGAGATCTCAAACTTGCTCTCTCAGAACTAAATAAATCAAACCACAAAATAAATAAGAAAGAATTTAAAGAGGTAAATAGAATACTAGAAAAGTTAGGCATGATAGATCTTTGCAGAAAATTGAATTGAAACAGAAATGAGTACAATTTTGTCTTGGCAGTTCATGGAACCTATACAAAACCTGACCACATATTAGGACATAAAAACCTCAAAATTAAATGCAGAAAGGCAGAAATAGTAAATGCTTTTTTTCAGGTCACAATGCAATAAAATTACATTCAATAAAAACCCAGGGGAAAATAGACCAAAAAGAAATTGGAAACTAAATAATTTTATCCAAAGAATATATGGGTGAAACTGCAAATCATAGACACAATCAATAATTTCATCCAAGAGAATGACAATATTGGACCACATACCAAAATTTGTGGGATGCAGCCAAAGTGGTAACAAGGGGAAATTATATATATTTCTAGATGCTTACTTGCATAAAGAAGAGAAAGAGAATATCAGTGAATTGGGCTTGCAACTAAAAAATCTAGCAAAAAAACGAATTAAAACCCCCCCAATCAAATACCAAATGAAACTTGAAATTCTGAAAATAAAACAAGAGATTAGTAAAATTGAAATAAAAAACTATTAAATTAATAAATAAAACTAAAAGTTGATTTTATGAAAAAACAACAAAATAAATAAACCTTTAGTTAATTTGATTATAAAAAGGAAAGAGGAAAATCAAATTGTTAGTCTCAAAAATGAAAAGTGAAAACTTTCCACTAATGAAGAGGAAATTAGAACAATAATTAGGACTTACTTTGCCCAACTTTATGTCAATAAATTTGATAACCTAAGTGAAATGGAGGAACATCTACAAAAATATAGATTGCCCAGATTGACAGAAGGGGAAATAATTTACCTAAATAATTCCATTTTAGAAAAAGAAACACAAAAAGATATTAATCAACTGCCTAAGAAAAAATCCCCAGAACAAGATGGATTTACATATAAATTCTCCCAAATATTCAAAGAACAATTAACCCCAATATTATATAAACTATTTGAAAAAATAGGTAATGAAGGACTCCTACCAAATTTCTTTTATGACACATATATGATGCTCATGCCCAAACCATACAAGAAAAAAAAAACAAAGAAAGAAAATTATAGACCAATCTCCCTAATGAATATTGGTGCAAAAATCTTATTCTTTATTAAAATATTTTATTTACAAAACATATGCATGGGTAACCTCAACATTGACTTTGAGAAACCTTCTGTTCCAAATTATCCCCTCTTTTTCTTAACCCCCTCTCCCAGATGGCAAATAATCCAATATATGTTAAATATGTTCAAATATATGTTAAATGCAACATATGTATACATAGTTATACAGTTATCTCGCTCTACAAGAAAAATCGAATCAAAAAGGAAAATTTTATAGCCCTTTTGACATAGTTCCAGATTGCTATCCAGAATCTTGTTGATAAATTGTTGTAATCTCTTTGCTAATATTTTATTTAAAATTTTTGCATCAATATTCATTAGGGAGATTAGTTTATAATTTTCTTTTTCAGTTTTGGCCAGTCTTAGTTTAGGTTTTGGTGCCATATGTGTAGCATAAAAGGAATTTGACAGTACTCCTTTTTTGCCTATTTTTGCAAAGAGTTTGCCTCGTATTGGAATTAATTGTTCTTTAAATGTTTGCTATGATTCCCTTGTGACACCATCTGCCCTTAGGAGTTTTTCTTAGGGAGTTCATTAATAACATTCATTTTATTTTTTTAAAATAGGTCTATTTAAGTATTTTATTTCCTCTTCTGTTAACCTGGGTATTTAATTTTTTGTAAATATCCATCCATTTTCGATTAGATTGTCAGACTTGCAACTATAGAGTTGTGCATAATAACTCCTAATTATTGTTTATTTTTTTTAACTGGTGGTAAGTTCACGTCTTTCATTTTTGATGCTGATAATTTATTTTTTTCTTTCCTTTTTCTGATCAAATTAACCAAAGATTTATTTTGTTAGTTTTTTTTTTTACATAAAACCAACTCTTAGTTTTATATATTAGTTCAGTAGTTCTCTTAGTCTCTATTTTACTAATCTCTCCTTTGAGTCTCAAAATTTCTAATTTGGTATTTAATTGGGGGTTTTTAATATGTTGTTTTTCTAGATTTTTTTAGTTGATGCCTAATTCATTGAGGTCATCTTTCTCTATTTTATTTATATAGTTATTTAGAGATATAAAATTTCTCCTAAGGACTGCTTTGTCTGCATCCAATAAATTTTGGTATGTTTTCTCATTACTGTAATTTTCTTTGATGAAATTATGGATTGTTTTTGAGATTTGTTGTTTGATCCATTCATTCTTTAGAATTAGATTATTTAATTTCCAATTGGTTTTTAGTTTCTCTTTCACTAGCCCTTTATTGAATATAACTTTTATTGCATTGTGGTCTGAAAATGAAGCATTTATTATTTCCATGTTTTTGCATTTGATTGTGAGATTTATATGCCCCAATACATGTTCAGTTTTGTGCTTGTGCCATGTACTGCTGAGACATAGGTCTGTTCTTTTCTTTCCTTATTCAATTTTCTCCAGAGGTTTATTATATCTAGGTTTTCTAGGATTCTATTAATCTCCCTAGCTACTTTTTTATTTCATGGTTAGATTTGTCTGATTCTGAGAGGAAAAGGCTGAGATCTCCCACTAGAATAGTTTTGCTGTCTATTTTTTCCTATAACTGATATAAAATCTTCTCTAGGAATTTACTTGCTCTATCACTTGGTGCATACATATTTAGTATTGTTAATACTTCATTATTTACTGTACTCTTTCTCAAGATATAATTTCTCTTCTTATCTCTTTTAATAAGATCTACTTTTACTGTTGCTTTATCTGAGATCAGAATTGCTACCCTCTTTTTTTACTTCAGCTAAAGCATAATAAATTTTGTTCCAGCTTTTTACCTTTACTCCATATGTATCTTGCTGTATCAAATATGTTTCTTGTAAAGAACATATTATAGGATTCTGTTTTTTAATCCACTATGCTATTTGTTTTCCTTTTATGGAAGGGTTCATCCCACTTACATTAGCAGTTATGATTAGAAGCTCTGTATTTCCCTCCATCCTATTTTTCCCCACCATATATACTTTTGTTCTCTTTCCACTGTATCCTCAGTCATGTGTTTTTCTTATGCACTCCACTCACTCCCTTATCTCCTATCACACCCCCTTCTCTTAGAAATGTTTTTAATCTCCTCCACCCACCACCTTATCTTCTTTCAGCCCTTCCTCCCTCCATTTACCTTTTTTTCCCTAGTGTTTCTGTTCTCCCTTATATCCTGTCCCTCTCTTTTCTTTTCCTCTTCTCCAAATTTTTTATAGGATTAAATAAATTTCTATACTCAACTGAATGATTAAATTATTTCCTCTTAGAGCCAAAACTGATGAACTCATGCTTCAGACAATACTTATTTCCCTCCTTTTCTCCCCAGGATTTTAATAGGTCTTTTGAAACTTTTAGTGTAAATTAATTGTCCCTTTATACCTTCCTTTACCTCTTTTTTTCCAGTAGAGATATTTTTCCATCTCTTAAGTCTTTTTCTTTGATATCATCACATCAGAATCTATTTACAACTATACCTTCAGACTATATGGTACCCTCCTTTGCCTCAGTGTCAGATACAGTTCTTAAGATTTACAGATATCTAGAGATATAAACAGTTTAAACTCCATTTCCTTTATTGAAAGATGATGCTGAATTTTGCTGGGTAGTTGATTATTGATTGTACCCACAGGTTTTTTGCCTTTCAGAATATGATATTCCAGGTCTTCTGATCCTTTATTGTAGAAGCTGCCAGATCCTGGGTAATCCTGAGGGTTGCTCCTTGATATATGACTTTTTTTTCTGGCTCCTTGCAATGTTTTTTTTTTCCTTGAGATTATAGTTTTGGAACTTCACGACAATGTTTTTATGCATTTTCTTTTTGGGATCTCTTTCTAGAAGTGATCTTTCAATGAGCATTTCCTCCTCTGTTTCTAGAATATTGGGAAAATTTTCCTTAATGACCTCTTGTAGAATACTATCCAGTCTCTTTTTTTGTTCATGGCCTATAGGTAGGCAAATAATTTTTAAATTATCTCTTCTGGATCTTTTTTTCCATAGATGTTTTGTCATCTGTTGGCTGTTTTGTCAATGAAGTATTTCACATTTTCTTCCATTTTTTCATTTTGTTTGATTTAGTTTGATTGACTCTTGCTGTCTCAGAAAGTCATTAGCTTCCATTTGCCTTGTTTTAATTTTTAAAGTGTGATTTTCTTCAGTTAGCTTTTATATCTGTTTTTTTTTTCATTTGATTTATTCTACTATTTAAGTAGTTGTTTTCTTCAGACAAGTTTTTTCCTTTCTTTTTTCAAACTGTTGACTCTCATATATACTGCTCATTTCTCTTCTCATTATTTTCTTCTATTCTCTATTTCCCTTTTGAAGTCTTTGGGCCTGACACCAATTCATACCATTCTTTGAAATTTCTTCTGTGGACATTCTGATCTCCTTTGAGTTTATGTTTTGGTCTGCCCTGTCACCATAGTAACTTTCTATTGTCAAGGTTCTTTTTGGTTTCTTGTTCGTTTTCTTTTCTTTTCTTTTGTTCCTTTTAAGGTTGAGCTCTGCTCCTGGGCTAAAAGTGGTGATGTCCCAAGCTTGCTGTGCAGCTCTGAACTTGGGCTTTGAGCACAGGGGACCTTTGTGTTTGTAGGGGGTAGATTTGCCTGCTCTATTCAAGAAAAAGTCTGGTTTCCCTGAAATTGCCTTCTGAGCTGGAACTGAAAGTCTTATAGCTAATTTGCTCTGATTAAGACCCTCTCATGGGCTTTTCCAGAATCTATCCAGATAAACATCCTTTTTACCAGAGCTTGAAGTTTTGTTTTTTTTTAATCTATCATGAACTGGAGAGTGGTTTCATTCCTTCAGACTCTATTCAGATACTTGGTTTCATATGATATTTTAGGGAAACTGGGAGAGCCCGAGTAGCTCCCTGACTTTCCTTCACCATCTTATGTAGTCTTTAGTCATTGAGTGGGTCTCAAACTAAGATCTGGGAAGACCTTAATTAAAAATACCAAATCCTTGGACATTATTAGTCATCTTTACTTTTGTCTTGTCACTGGACTTCAATAATTATGGAAGAAAGATTGAGGTTTATGCAGGTCTGCCTCAATTAAATCCAAATCAGGTTCAAGTCAAAATATCAGCCTTTTGATCTCATTAGTCCTCTTAGAAAATTAAGTACAAAAAACAGGAAGAAAAATGGATTTTCAAGTTGTAAAGTGGGAAGTATGCATTTCAGTTGAGTCAAGAAAGGGCAATTTAAAAAAAAATAATATTTTATTTTTCCAAAAACATGTAAAGGTAGTTTTCTATATTAATTTTTGTAAGACTGTTTTCAATTTTTCTCCCTCTCTCCATTACTTCCTTCCTCCTCCCAATAGCAATCAATGTGATATAAGTTAAATATATACAATCCTTTTAAACATATTTCCACGTTTGTCATGTTTTACTGGAAAAATCAGACTAAAAGTTGAAAAAACAAACAAAAGAAGAAAATCCTACAGGTTGCTCCACACAGTCTCCATAGCTCTCTCCCTGTATGTGATTGCATTTTCCATTGCAAATCTTTGAAACTGCTTTGAAGGTGATTGGGTTTTGAGGCTTTCTCTTTCCAGAATTGAGGGATTCTGTTTAATGCGTCCATACTTTGTTTCGTCTAAACTTTGAGACTGCATTGAATGTATAAACATCTACAAACAAAAAATCATGCACCAAGACTCCCTTCATTTTTGTTTTGGCTTTTAACTTTTTCAAACTGAAGAATTTACCATCAGTGAGGTAGCTGAATTTGACTCTATGTTTGTCCTCACTGAAAAAATTTGATAACACCACTGAAAACATTATGCTGAAAAGCATGGGAACAAACATACTCCATTGTTTTACTCCATTGGTAACTGGAAAAGCTAGAGATATTGTCTGTTGTCCAAAACCAAAAAAGTATGGCATCATGACATTCACATACTATATTAATGCATTTTTCTGGGCAACCAAATTTTGACATAATTTTCCATAAGTCCCCAAGACTGATAGTATCAAAGGCCTTGGTCAGATATTCAGATCTTATATACAGATCTCCATTCTGCTCCTGGCTTGTTTCCTGGAGTTGCTGGGCAGTAAACACTATATCAATTGTTCTTTGGCCCCTTCTGAAGTCACACTGGCTCTGAGGTAGATGACCTTTTTTCAGGTGTACGATCAGCCGATTAAGGAGATTCTGAAAAAAACCTCTTGAGCAATGATTAAGAGAGAAACCTCCCTGTGATTGTCACAGGACAATATGTTTCCTTTACATTTATAAATATGGACAAGGGAAGCACCTTAAACAATTGAATGAAAATTTCAACCAACTTTTGTATGAACAATGAATCCTCCCTGTCTTAGTAAATGTCAGCTGGGATGGAACCCAGTGCTTAAACATACAAAAGTATCCCAATGACACTTAAAACTTCTTCTTCAGTTGAAACTTCAGTCAGGGAGTGGTTGATTTCAATTTGAGGTAAACAATCAATAGTTTCAGCGATTATTGATGATGTCTGCTGAAAATACTGTGGAAGTGCTTAGCCCATTTCTCTAAGATCATGCCTCTATCACTAATCAGAGTGGTACCATCAGCACTGAATAGTTGAGATGTGCCATAGATTTTGGGGTCATAATTAGCCTTCAATGCATTGTAAAAACTCTTTGGATTGTTACAATTGGCATAAACCTGAATTTAATCTGCCTTCTTACTACATGTCTCTGAGTTTTTATTGTACTTTACTCTTGCTGGAATTGAACGCTACTTTCTTAGAAATGGATAAACTATCCTGTTGGTACACTCTGTGTTCTCATTTCTCATTCAGCAGCTTCTGAATTTCCCCATCATTTTCATTAAACCAGTCTGATATTTATGAATTTTCTGATCTAGATGAGCAAAGACACTATTGCCAACTGTGTATTGACTCAGTTTACTCTCCAAGTTGGCAACAAATTGTTCCCTCTTAGAGAAGCATTCTACTCTTTTGACATTAATTTTTCTTATGGTCTTTTTGCCTTGGGACCATAGCTTTGTTGAACACATATATTCAGTTTGGAGAGGATAAGTGTATGAATAGCCCAGCACTCTGCACCACACATTGCCTTTGTCACTCTTATTTCCTTTCTGTCTTTTCTCCTTACAATTACACAATGTATTGAATGCCAGTGTTTGCTGTGAACGTACATACATAAAGTTTTATTGTACTTAGGTAAATGGAATACCAGTTTAGTGATGAGAAGGTCATAAGATGCATAAATCTTCAATAACAAGTGAATATTTTTGTTGCTATTTCTAACAGTATTCCTCCCAAGGACTCCCTGCCACAGTCTTGCCTATTCTAGCATCAAAATCACATTGAATTATAAGCTTGTCCTCTTTTGGAACATTAATGATAAGAATCTCCAGATCTTCATAAATTTTTTCTTTGATCTTATGAGGGTTTGTCATGATGAGAGCATAGGCCCTGATAATGATGACATGGCACTTTCCTGCAAGTGGCAATCAAATTGTCATGACCCTGTCATTTACTAGTTTTGGAACTCATAAGAATTTGTTTACTGGATTAGTTTTGATTGTAGAACCTACAGAAGCTTCACAGTGCTCCTTTTCACTGTGGCCACCTCAGGAAAAAAAAAAAAACAAAACATGAATCTAGGTCCTTCTTCAGCAAGCTGGCCTTCATTTGCCAGGCTTATTTCACTTTGGGCTACTATTTAGATGTTATGCCTGTTGGTTTCTCTCACAAAAAAAGCTGTTTTTCTTTCAAACTGAATTTTGTGTTGTATATAAGTGTGTACACATTCCATATACTGATGCTGAGCAGAATCAACTTTTGAGAAGTTTTTGTACATTTTTAGTGTTTCAACCACAGGTTCAGATCCTTGCCTGGCATGATAATCAGTAAGCAAACAATTTTTAGGGCACTTTTTCTAGCCCCTTTCTCACACATGGAGGTGAAAGTGCAACCTTTTAAAAGCTGCTTAGTCACCCAGGGATTATTGAATATCACTGCTGCTTTCAGTAAGAAAACAACCCTATGGCCTGAGCTATCTATGTGCTGGTTAGTGACTACAGCTCTCAGTATATCTTCACCTGGTGATTTGTTATCATTCATCACCACAAGGCCTTGAGGGTAGAAATGGTAAAATGGTTTGGTGATATCTGTTGATTCAGGTGTAAATTAGATTTAAGTGAGGGCGAGCTACACAAAACCATTGGCCACATTTTCTCCTTGAGAGCCACCACTGTCCAGGGGCAGACCAGAGTTAAGATTGGAGATGACTCAAGATGACCTTAGTATCTTCAATATCTAATCAAGTTCTAAATACACCACAACACCTACTTCACCTGCTTTTATGGCTGTTGCAACAAATTCTTCTTCCTCACCATTCCACCAGGGGAAATCTTCACAAAAATTTGGTAGACACCCCCTAACTCACTATAGGGTTTGAGAATCCTTGGTAACTCTCAACCTGGATTAGCCCATCTGCTGGAAATATTTCCAGGGTGTGGTCACTGTGTAGGCTACCGCTTCTTTGAGCCTCAGGTGAAAGATAGGTGGATCAGATGGACACCAAAGGTAGAAAACAGCTCTGATCCCAGAGATACTAGTCTTCCCTGAACACATCCTATACCCCAAATATGGAAGCATATATATATATATATATATCAGACCTATGAATCTATAAATAAGGGAAGAGTTTATGACCAAACAAAAGATTGCAGGGACTGTAGGAACTAAAAAAAAACTGTTTAGATGAAATTTAAAAGCTTTTGTGCAAACAAAACTCATGCAGCTGAAATTAAAGGAAAACAGAAAACATAATAATTTACAGTATTTCTCTGAAAAAGGTCTCTTTCTCAAATATCAAGGGAACTGAGCCAAATTTGTCACAAAAAAAGAGCCATTCTCCAGTTGACAAATAGTGGAATAATAGGAAAAGTAATTTTCAGAAGAAAAATAAAAAGCTAGCAATAATCACATGAAAAAATTTTCCAAATAACTATTGATTAGAGAAATATAAATTTAAAAAACTGACATAGCACCTCAAACCTATTAGATTGGTTAACATGACAGAAAAGAAAAAAAATGACAAATGCTGAAGAAAATGCAAGAAAAACTGAAACACTAACCCACTGTTGGAAAAGTGAATTAATCATTCTGAAACTATGCCCCCAAAACTATCAAACTGCCCATATCCTTTAATCCAACAACACCACAGCTAGGTCTATATCCCAAAAAGATAAAATAAAAAAGAAAAAGACCCATATGTTCAGAAATATTTACGGCAGCTTTTTTGTGATGATGAATAATTGAAAACTCAGAAAATCCTCATCCATTGGATAACTACAATTAGGTATGATTGTGATAGAATACTATCATGCTATATGAATGATAAGCAGGGTGGTTTCAGAAAAAACCTGAGAAGATATTCATGATCTCAGACAAAATGAAGTAAGCAAAACCAGGATAATACTGTACACAATAATAGCTATTTTATAAATTTGATCAACTGTGAAAGATTTAGCTACTCTAATCAATACAATGATTCAAAACAATTGTGAAGGACCCTTGATGAAAAATAATATCCACTCCAGAGAGGGAAGGAATAAACTCTGAATGCAGATTAAAGGATACTCTTAAATAATTTTCTGCATTTTTATTATTCTATGTAATGTGTTTTCTTTTGCAATGTGTCTAATGTGGCAATATGTTTTACATGATATAGAAAGGAGAAAAAAAAGTTAAGCTTTTATTGAATTGGACTTAAAAACTGATTGTTACCAGTAGTACATACCCTCATTCCCTGTCTCCCATTTTCTGGAAGAGCACATTCTAGGACAGAGTGCACTTTTTAAATGAAGTGTTGTGAAATGGATATCCTTTGTCTGACCATATGATCTAATTTTTGATTCAGAAAATATGATTACTGTACCACAATATATGCTGGAGATGCAAAGGATTTTTAACTTGTCATTTCAAAAGTGAGAAACGTTTTCTTTTTCTCCATTTTTCCAGTAAAAGAGAAACAGATTTGCTTAGTGGATGCATAATAAGCCTTCCAAAACGTATTTAATCAAGATGAGAGTGAGAAGTTTACACATTTTACCTACAAAATTGCTTGTGATTATCTGAGAGTGTAGCAGGTTTCTACACAGGGAATATTGATCTCATCAGTTGGATAAGATAATGCAAAGTAGCATAAATGCTGCCTTAATCTATTTTCCTAAAAGTATGTCACCATAAAAGAAAATTTTTAAAAGAACTCTGTATATTTTAGTTTTCACCAGTTTTACTGCAATGCTTAGCACACAAAAAATCAGTTATATCTCTCTAGTTACCAGTCTCGTATTTATGATGGAAATCAGAAGGGCTGGGAGGAAATGAAGTGAGCAGCCTTCTCTCAGACTGGTTTGTCTATGATAAATGAAAGTGAAGATAGAAGATTCAACAAAGTCTTTATTAAATACCTACCATTTACTTTCATGTTAAGTACTGGGAGTGCAAAGAGGAAAATGAAAAATCCCTCCCTGTACTCAATCAGCTTATATTCTATTAAAGTAAATAACATGCATACATATAACTATAAATAAAATATATTCAAAGTAAATACAAAGTAATTGGAAAAACAAAAGAAATAAAGGAATGTACTGGGGTAGTGAATAGCATGATGTAACTATAATTCATTATCTGTTCTTCTTCCACCTGTTTGTCAGATTTAAGAGACCAGAAAGAAGTCAGAGTGGAGGCTGGCTTTGTGAAATCTTTTCTAGGAGGAAAGTGTGAACTTGGTATTGAATCTACATAGTGCAGGATGCAAACCCATAAACAGGAGCCCTAGCACCTGTAGGAACTTCATTTGGGGTTGGTAAGGGGGTCTAGGAAGATATGGCAGTATCTGAAGAGGCAGTCTGATTGTGGGAACAATCACCCTAGGAACAGGGTAGCCCACATCATCCTTTGTATTTCTTCTCACTTCTGCTTTGCTATTCCTTCAAAGTTGCATGAGGAATATGCCAAGTGTGAGACTCTGGGAATGTGGTCTTTTGTATGACTGTGGGAATTAAGTATTCTGACTGACTTTAGAGGAACTAAGGCTACCTCTTGTCCACCCCATATTGGTGCCTGTTACACATTTTAGACATTTAGCCTAACTTAGCCAAGTTATATTTCTGGACGGATAAATTTAGAAGGCAGATTGAATACAAAAAGTAATATAACAATTCACCTCTCAATTTCCCTCAAGAGATAAAAATGTACTTTCCCCTTTCTGCTTGAAAGAGAACAAAGAATTTATCCTCTTATTATAGATATTTGTAATATTTTTCAGGGTGGGAGCTGTGATCAATTGTTATTTGCAGAACTTAGGTAAAATAGTTCCAATCTACTCTTCCTATGATCCTTGAATTTTAAAGACACTATCTTCTGATACAAATGCCATCTTTCTTAGCATTAATATTCTTTTAAACTTTTAATTTAAAAATTAATTTTGGAGGAGATGGGACCAACATGCCAAAGTAAAGGGAGGGAAGGACTACAAAAAAGATGATGTGAAACAATTATCAAGCCCAGAATAACTTAGAACCTCAGCAGGAAAAGTCTATTACACCAGGGTGAGAGAGAAGCACAGTACAACACTGACTGGGCCAGTGAAAACAGGAGCCCCAGCAAGCAAGAAGCATGTCTCAGGGCAATAGAATCAGTGGCAATAGTAGAAGTGTCTAGTCCTTTCAGTCCACAGATAGTAAGCAAACTACAGAAAAATTCAGAAGGAGATTTACAGGACTATTTGTGGGCAGCAGGGGCAGATCTCTGTTGAATTGCTTCTAATTTGATCTGGGTGACACTATTAGGTCTTAGTCCCAGTTTGATGATGAACATTTGCACAATAGAGATTGTGGGTGCAAGAGAGCAGGGACCCAAGTTGAAAAAAGTTCTTGTGGTTGCTCACAAACCAGTGCACAGTACAGAAGAGTAATGCATACAACTCTCTCTATATCATATCACCGTGCAAGAGTCCTAAAACTAAAGATCCCCATAAATACCTCTGAAAACAGCTGTACAAAAAACTTGAAACTTGGGAAAATGCTCTCTTCATCTGGCAAGTCAAATTGACTGAAGAAAACAATTCTTTAAAAAATACAACTGGTTAAAAGGGAAAAAAAAACACTGAAGACAAAATACCTTCAAAAATAGAATTAACCAAATGGAAAAAAAAAAAATATATATATATATATATATATATATATAAACTAACGGAAGAAAAAAACGCATTAGAAACTAGAATGATGCAAATGGAAGCTAATGACTCCATGAGGCATGAAGAATTAGTCAAACTAATGAAAAAGAATGAATTAGGCTTCAAAATGAGCAAATAACAAAAACAAAATTCTGAGCATAGAGAGTTACTATGGTGACAAAGAAGATTAAAATACACATTCAGAAAACAACAGAGTCAAAATTCCTGCATTCTAAGCCTCAAAGAAAACTATGAATTGGTCTCAGGTCATGGAAGAACTCAAAAAGGATTTTTAAAATCAAGAGAGGCAGAGGAAAAACTGGGAAAAGAAATGAGAGTGACACAAGAAAATCATGAAAAAAGAGTCAACAATTTGACTAAGCTGTTTGTCAACACCAAAAAATACTGAAAAAATGTAACATCTTAAAAAACAAAATAGATGAATTTCAGGGATGGAGCCATGATGGTGGAGTGAAGCCAGGAAGCAGATCAAACTCTCCCAGTTTCCCCTGAAAACCACATGAAATTAAGTTTCTGAATACAGTCTGACAGAATGAAACTATTCTTCAACTTGATATACCAGATAAACTTCAAGAAATGTCAGTCTCACTGGGCTGAAAAAGGTGGTCAACCCATCTCAGACAGACTTTGGGAAGGACAGTGAGAGTTTCTTGCAGCAAATCAACAACTGAGACCCTTGGTCCTGGCTTAGTAGAAGAGCAGATCAGTGAGGCAGCCTTGCTAACTCAATAGGCAAATCCGAGAACTCAGGCTGTTTCCTGAAAAGATTATTTCTAGCTATCCTCTGCAAATATAAGGAGCCCCTGGACTTAAAGCCAAGGGTCAGAGCTGCACAGGAAACTTGGGGCAGTGCTCCCTTTATCCCAGGAACAGAACTCAACTATACAAGTATAAAAAAGGAAATACCAAAAAGAAAGAAAGAAAGAACGATAATGAGCAAAACAGAAAAAGACCTTGACCATAGAAAGCTACTATGGTGACAGGGAAGATGAAAACCCCAATTCACATGAGGACAAAATGTCCACAGAGGAAATTTGAAAGAGTGATGTGAATTGGTCTCAAGTCCAAAGCTGCTTGGAAATGCTCAAAAAAGACTTTAAAAGGCAAATAAGAGAAGGAGAAGGAAAAAATGAAAAAATAAATGAAATGTATGCAAGAGAGAGTCGAGAGCTTGGAAAAGGAAGGAAAAAATTGACCGAAGAAAACAACTCTTTAAAAAATACAATTGGTCAAAGGGAATAAAAAAAAACACTGAAGACAAAATAACTTCAAAAATAGAATTAACCAAATGGAAAAAAGATACAAAATCTAACTGAAGAAAATCGCACATTAGAAATTAGAATGATGCGGATGGAAGCTAATGACTCCATGAGGCATGAAGAATTAGTCAAACAAATGAAAAAGAATCAAACAATGGAAGAATATGTGAAATGCTTTATTAGAAAAACAGTCAACCTGGAAAATAGATCCAGAAGAAATAATTTAAAAATTATTGGTCTACCTGAAGGCCATGACCAAAATAAGAACCTGGATAATATTCTTCAAGAGATCACCAAGGAAAACTGCCTTGATAATCTAGAAACAAAAGGGAAAATATTCACTGAAAGAATCCATCAATTACCTTCAGAAAGAAATTCCGCAAAGAAAACCTCAAAGAATATTGTCGCGAAACTCCAAAACAACAATCCTCAAGGGAAAAAAAAATACTGCTAGCTGCCATAAAGGGAGTTTTCCTTAAAATATTAAGCAGTATCTTTCTAAAATCAACAGTAAGTATTATTTGTAATGGAGATAAGCTGGATGGATTCCCAGTAAGATCAGGGGTGACACAAGGATGCCCATTATCACTATTATTATTCATCATTGTACTAGAAAGGTTGGCTTTAGAAATAAGAAAAAAAATTAAAGGAATTAGAATAGGCAATAAGGAAATAAAATTATTCAGGGGAGTAGTTGGATTTTCAGTGAAGTAAGAGACTTTCATCAATTCTATTGAAAAAAAAACAGAACTAAACAGAGAATTTTATCTACAGGCACAGTACAGAGAAGCATAGAAAGGTAAATAGGAAAAAAATAACATTATTTAAAGGCTAAACTTACATCCCTAGATGGAAAAATGCTATCTGAAATCCTTGAGAAATGTATCTGTTACTGGGGTAGAAAGAGAGGGTATCACATGGATAGAGAATATATTAAGCCAGTTACAGGAAGAAATAGACAGTAAAACTATATTAGTAGGGGACCTCAACCTTCCCTTTTCAGAATCAGACAAATCTAACCACAAAATAAACAAGAAAGATTGATAGAATCCTAAAAAAAAAACTTAGACTTGATAATTGTCTGAAGAAAATTGAATAGAAACAGAAAGGAATACACTTTTTGGGGAGTGTACATGGTACCTACACAAAAATTGACGATGTATTAGGTCATAACAACCACACAATCAAATACAGAAAGGCAGAAGCAATAAATACTTCCTTTTCAGACTAAAATACAATAAAATTATATTCAATAAGAGCCAGGGAAAGATAGACTCAAACCAATTGCAAATTAAACAAATAAATTCTTTTTAAAAAATGAGTGGGTTAAACAACAAATCACAAAAGCGATCCATAATTTCATCCAAGAGAATGACAATAATGAGACAATATACCAAAACTTGTGGGATGCAGCCAAAGCAGTTCTTAGGGGAAATTTTAAGTCTAAATCGGTACGTGAATAAAATAGAGGAAAAGGAGATCAATATATTGGGCATGCAACTAAAAAAAAAAAAAACTTAGGAAAGGAACAAATCAAAAATTCCGAATTAAATACCAAATTAAAATTCTGAGACTCAAAGGAGAGATTCATAATATTGAAAAAAAAACTATTGAAAACTAAGAGTTGGTTTTATGAAAAGGCCAACAGATTAGATAAAACTTTTGATAATTTTATTAGAAAAAGGGGAAAAAAATCACCAGCATCAAAAATGAAAAGGGTGAATTTATCACCAATGAAAAAGAAATTAAAGCAATAATTAGGAGCTATTTTAACCAACTGTATGACAACAAATCCAACAATCTAACCAAAATATATGAATATTGAAAAAATATAACTTGTCCAGAATAACAAAAGAGGAAGTAAATGACATAAATAGTTCCACTTTAGAAAAAGAAATTGAACAAACCATTAACAAATCCCACCCCCCCAAAAAAAAATCTCCAGGGCCAGATCCATTCACAAATGAATTCTATCAAACATTTAAAGAACAATTAATTCCAATGCTATGTAAATTATTTTGAAAAATAAGTGAAGGAGTCTATCAAATTCCTTCTATGCCACCAATATGGTGCTAATTGATACCAAAAACCAGAAAAAGCCAAAAAAGAGAAATAAAATTAGAAACCTACCTTTCTAATGAATATTGATGCAAAAATCTTAAATAAAATATAAGCAAAGAGATTGCAGCAACTTATCAACAGGATAATACACTATGGCCAAGTAGGATTTATACTAGGAATGCAGGGCTACTTCAGTATTAGGAAAAAACTATTACCGTGATCAATCACATCAATAAAAACACCAACAGCAATTATATAATAATCTCAATAGACGCAGAAAAAGCTTTTGACAAAATATAGCACTCCTTGTATTAAAAACATTAGAGAGCACTCTTAATATAATAAGCAGTATCTATCTAAAACCAACAGCAGCCATTATTTGTAATGGAGACAAGCTGGATGCATTTGAAATAAGATCAGAGGTGAAACAAGAATACCTATTATCACCACCACTATTCAACATTATAATAGAAATGTTAGCTTTAGCAATAAGAAAAAAAGATTAAAAGAATTAGAGAGCCAATGAGGAAATAAAACTGTCATTTTTGGTAGATCATATGATGATATACTTGGCTAATCCTAGAAAACCATCCAAAAACCTACTGGAGACAATCAACAGCTTTAGCAAAGTTGCAGGATATAAAATAAACCCACACAAATGATCAGCATTCTACATATTATTGACAAAGCCCATCAGCAAGAGATAGATAAATTCCATTTAAAATTACTGTAGACAAAATAAAATACTTGGGGATCTACCTGCCAAGAGAAACCCAATAACTATATAAATATAATTACAAAACACTTCTCACGCAAATAAAGTCAATGGAAAAATATTATTTGCTCATGGATAGGCCAAGATAATATTATAAAAATGGCAATTCCGGGGGGGGCGGAGCCAAGATGGCGAACTTCAGACAGCTTTCTCTGTGAACTCCTTTGGGACCTTCCCTCAGACCCAGACAAAGTGAGCCTTCCAACTGGTTTTTGAGTGAAGGCTCCGCAAAACATTTAGACTACAAGGCACTTCTATCAAAAATCTACCTTGAAAGAACTCCAGAGAAGGTTAGCCTCAGGGGAAATCGGCCACTGGTCTCAATCAGACTCCAGCCGGGGCGGAAGTCAAGGCTGCAGTAGAGGGGCGGATTTAAGGCACCCAGGAAGCCCCTGGGAGTTGCCTGGGAGACTGCTCTGCTTGCGGGCAGGTGCTTTGGCAGATCTGCCTTTGGAAAAGGGTGGATCGAGAGCAGCTGAAAACGTGCTCCTAGTGCGAATCTAGCCCGACCAGCCGCAGACCATAAGTCAACTCGGCAAACTGCCCCAGGGCAAATACAAATTGTTGCAGTTTTCTCTGCTTTTGACCAATATCCCAACTTTAAATCATGAGCAAGAAGCAGAAGAGAGCTCTCACCATAGAAAGCTTTTACGGAGAAAAAATAGAACAGTCCCCAGATCCTGATATTATGAAAACAATCCCAGATGAAGCCACAAAGGTAGACTTAAGTTGGTCTCCCTTTCAGAAGGCTTACCTGGATGATTGCATTAAGAATCTCAAAAGAGAGCTAGAAGAAGAATGGGGAAATAAATTGAGATCAGGGCAACAGAAATATCAAAAACTGGAAAATAGGACTGGTGAATTGGAAAAAGAAAACAGTTCATTGAAAAACAAAATTGGTGAATTGGAAAAAGACAACAATTCACTGAAAAACAAAATTGGTGAATTGGAAAAAGACAACAATTCACTGAAAAATAAATCTGGCAAAATGGAAAAAGAATTCATTGAATCAAGAAACTCAATTGGCCAGCTACAAAAGGAGCTAAAAAGGATAACTGAAGGAAATAATACTTTAAAAATTAAAATTCAACAAATAGAAGTAAATGACTCAATAAGACTTCAAGAATCAGTTAAACAAAAACAAAAAAATGAAAAAAATAGAAGAAAATATGAAATATCTCCTAGGAAAAACAACTGACTTGGAAAACAGATGCAGAAGAGACAATTTAAGGATTATCGGACTCCCTGAAAGCCACGATGAAAAAAAGAACCTGGATGCTATCTTCCAGGAAATCATGAAAGAGAATTGCCCTGATGTTTTAGAATCAGAAGGCAATATTGGCATTGAAAGAATTCACCGATCACCTCCAGAAAGAGACCCCAAAATTAAAACCCCAAGGAATATCGTGGCCAAATTTCAGGACTATCGCACCAAGGAAAAGATATTGCAAGCAGCTAGAAAGAAACAGTTCAAATACCGAGGAACTGTCATTAGAATTACAAAGGATCTGTCAGCTTCCACTTTAAAGGATTGAAGGGCCTGGAACCAGATATTCCGAAAGGCAAGAGAACTTGGATTCCAGCCAAGAATAAGTTATCCAACTAGAATGAGCATCATCTTCCAGGGAAGAAGATGGTCATTCAATGATACAGGAGAATTTCACCTATTTCTAATGAAAAGACCTGATCTGAACAAAAAATTTGACCTCCAAGTAGAGAAGTCAAGAGAAGCATAAAAAGGTAAAAAGGAAGACTCTTGAGAACTATATTTCTACTATAGGTATCCTTTAAAGAATGGCAGTATAATTTGATTTTTCTTTGATAATAATGGAAAAGAAATTAGAGGTGGAAGGGATACCATACTGAAAAAGAAAGGGGGGAAAGGAGGCAAAATAAAGTAAAAATAAAGGAGGTAAAATAAGGCAAAATCTCATAAAGAGACATAGAAGATCTTATATAATTGAGGGAAAGAAGGGAGGGCAATGAGTATTGTGTAAACTTTACTCTCATTAGATTGGACTCTAAGAGAGTATATCAGACAAATTTGGCTTCAAAGAAAGCACTGACCCTCCTTGTGGGAAGGTAGGAGGGAGGGGAGAAAAGGAAAGGGATAAACTAATAGAAGAATTAGGGGAAAGGTATAAAGGGGAGGGAGGG
>JAJPUD010012763.1:0-47693 GCA_023553655.1 Myrmecobius fasciatus | reverse complement strand
TTTTTTTTTTTTTAATAGCTTTTTATTTTTCAAAATACATGCAAAGATAGTTTTCAACATTCACCATTGCAAAACCTTATGTTCCAAATTTTTCTCCCTTCCCTTACCTAGACAACAAGTAACCCAATATATGTTAAATGTGTGCAGTTTTTCTATAAGTATTCTTCTATTGGAATTGGCCTGAAGCATGAGGTGGTCTTTAAGATAAAGAAATTGGAAGGAAATCCTTTCAATTAGGCTGAAAGAGGAGAACCCTCTGATGGGAGATTATAGCTGCTTAAGACCAATTCTTAGCAGAGTTCAAGACCCCCTTCCAGAAATAAATCTGTTACTTTCCAGATTTCTTCCATAAACAAAATAGTACCTCAGTGTGAACATAGAGTGACAAAAATAAACAAAAGTTGGGGTAGAACAGTGATTCTCCTGGGACAACTGGAGAAGACTTGAGTAAAGACCCTAGGGACTGGGGTTCAGCCTGAGTGAAGTGCAAGTACTTCCAATCTATATCTTCTGAAACAACAAACTGCAAGCCCTGGGGGCATTGGGTTAGGTAAGCCACAGGAATTCTCTCCTTAACCGGCAGTCCAATATTGGAGCAGGGAAAGATTGAAGGGCTGTGCCTGAAGGTGCTGTCTACTGCTGGTTGTGGGCACTTACAGGAAAGTTAAGTTTCTGGTTTGGGTTCCAGGCCTGAGGGGAGAACTGAAGGTTACAGCAACTAGATAGATAATCTTCAAGGAGCAAGAGCAGCTTCAGCATAATGTACTTGGGGACCTTAGCTGTGTCTTGGAAAGCAAAATGAGTGCTAGAGTTGGGCCCTGGATTTGGTTCATTTTCTTTTTTGGTTTGTTTGTTTGTTTATTAAAGCTTTTTATTTATAGAACATATGAGTAATTTTTCTACATTAACCTTTGCAAAATTTTCTGTTCCAAATTTTCCCCTCCTTCCTCCCACTCCCTCCCCTAGATGGTGGGTAGTCTAATACATGTTAAATATGTTGAAATATATGATAAATCTTGTATATGTATACATATCTATATAGTTATCTTGCTGCACAAGAAAAATCGTATCTAGAAAGAGGAAAAAAAATAAAAAAACAACCTAAGTAAGAAGGAAAACAAAATGCAAGCAAACATTCACAGAAAGCATTAAAATGCTATGTTGTGGTCCACACTCAATTACCACAGGCCTCTCTGGATGTATATGACTTTCTTCCACTGAACAATCAGAACTGATTTGAATCACATTATTGTTGAAGAGAGCCATGTCCTTCAGAATTAATCATCGCATAGTCTTGTTGCTGTGTATAATGATCTCCTTGTTCTGATTTCACTTAGCATCAGTTCATGTAGGTCTCTTCAGGCCTCTCTGAAATCATTTTGTTGGTTGTTTCTTACACAACAATAATATTCCATAACATTCATATACTAAAATTTATTGGTTCATTTTCAGAGGAGGATATTGAAGTTAAAAAAAAAAAACTATCACCAAAGAATAACTTCAAAATGTCACATTCTCTTGGAAGAGCTTTAAAAGGACTTAAAAATTATTTAAGAGATTGAGGAAAAAAATAGGGGAAAAAATAACAATTCAAGAAAATCAAGGAAATCATGAAAAGAAAGTCTACCAATTGGATGAAAGGACTTGAGAGTATTAAGGATGAAAACAACTCTTTGCAAATTAGAATTAGACAAAGGGAAGTGAATGACATAAAATATCAAGAAATAATAAAAATTTAAAAAATGAAAAAAGAGGAGAGAATAAGAAACATCTCATAAGAAAAACCACTGATCTAGAGAACAGATCAAGAAGAGAGAATGTAAGAATTATTGGACTATCTGGAAGAATCTTGATACAGCACTAAATATTATAATTATTGTAATTATTACAATAAATATGACAAATGTAGATATTATATTAAAATAAGTCTTGATACAATAAACCTGATTCAGAGAAATCAGTTGGGGATATTGGAACCCTACTGTCATCAGATCTTGTTTAAAGAGGGAACAACATATACACTTAGAACGATATAGAAGTCTTCTAAATTCATGAAGAAATAAGAGGATGGGGTAAAGGAAAAGTAAAAACAGTTAAAAAAAATTTCATTAACGAACTTGGATGTAAAAATCCTAAATAAATTACCACCTAAAAGATTGCAACAATGTATTAATAAGATTATGCTTTATGACCAGGTGGAATTCATGTCAGGAATACAGGGATGTTTTAACAAAGGAAAACTATTAACATAAAGATAACCTGAGAAAAGACACCTACCAAAACAAACACAGGATCTATATGAACAAAATCATAAAAATCTTTGTACGTAAATAAAATAAAATTTAAATAGAGAAATTGCTATTGTTCATGAGTAGGTAGGGCCAGTGTAATAAAAATGATAATTTTACCAAAACTCAGTTATATATTCAATGTCTTTCCAATTGAATTATCAAAAAAAGTTTTTTGGTTTGTTTTTGTTTTTGTTTTTACAGAGCTAGAAAAATTAACAAAATTCATTTGAAAGAATAAAAGTCAAGACTATAAAAGGAACTAATGGAAAAAACAGAGGAATGAAGTTTAGTAGTACCAGATCTTAAACTATCGTATAAGGCAGTGATGATCGAAACTATTTGGTAGAGTTTAAGAAATAAAAAGGTCTTATATCAGTGGATCAGAGTAAACATGCAATCTATAGCAGCAAACAAATATAATAAACCAGTGAACTTAATTCATTTTTGGTGGATCTGAGCTGATTCAACCATTTTGGAAAGAGATGTGGAATCTCTTAAGAGTTATTAAATTGCTTATACCCTTTGACTTAGCAATACCACTATTAAGCCCATTTTCAAAGATGATTAGGGAAAATGGAAAAGAACCTACAGTTTTAAATTTGTGGCAACTATCTCTCTTTGTAATGGCAAGAACTGGAAATTGTGAGAATGTTTGTCAATTAGCAAATGGATAAACAACTTGTAATATATATATTCATGATAGAATATTATCGCTATAAGAAACAATCTCTCCATGCTTTTCTAATATCATTGAGCTATCTCTAAGAAATAATGAAGAATAAAATGAGTGGAATCAAGAAAATATTGTATGTAGTATCAGAAGTATTGTTTTAAGAATGACTTTGAGCAACCCCAGGTCATTCTGGCTATTATAAATACCCAAATTAATCACAAAATTGCTATTTGAATCCAGAAAAAGAACTGACTTGTGTATGTGTACAAATACATGTTTATGTGTATGTATGTATACCTACATATATACCCATGCAGATTTGTATTTAATGGTACCCATCTCAATATTTGGGATGGAGGAAGGGTGTAAAAGAGGAATAAAAAAAGTTCCATGGTAACTTTGTTGTGTATTTGAAAGGAATATCAAGTTATATATAATGGATCTGCAAGGTGTTAAGCATGACTTCTTTTATTAGTCCAGAGATATGCAGCAGAATGGGGCCTTTTCCCTAATGATGGCTTAAAGTTTTCCAAGAAAACTCAATATTTTCACTCTTTCAGGTAGTCTATGTCTTCTCTTCATATATGTTCTAGTAGATGTACCAAAGACACAACAAATGTTAGACTTGCAGAACTGGGGAAACCACCTGCAAAAGTGAATCTAGGCCACCCATCAAGCACAGAATCAGGGGAGACTGACAGAAAACAGAGTTTCCATTATGGGAACACAGATGCTAGGTTTAGGAAGATCACGTGTACCTCTTGTTGTTGAGGTTCTCCTGACCTTAAAATGGTAGATATTTAGGATTTCTCATATTTCATGTTTTAAAACAGCATGTTCTTTCAAAGTCTCCTGGCAATAGCAAGAATGACTTGCCACATGTGTAAGTGAAGTTGAGAAAACACATGAGGTGTGAGATAAATTATGATGCTGGCAGAATCATGGCCCAGACTACCATATATAGGCTTTATTCTACAACATATATGCACCATCTTTTATTAGCAGTTTTTATTATTTATTTATTATTATATTTTTTTTTTTATGGATTTCACAGAGCGACCTCAGTATCCTCCTATGATGGGGAGAGAAGGACTAGGGCAGGACAGGAATTAATTGACACCCCCTTGGTCAAGGTTAATGCACATGAGAAACATACTAGGTGTTTTTTTGTTTTTGCAAGGTTTAGCATTGGATTTTATTTCTCAGCTTCTGTGGGAAAGTGGAAAAGGTGTGTGATAGAGTGGATTTAAAAAGGATAGTTATGATTATAATACAATGTAGCGGTGTTCTTGTCCTTCAGAAAGCAATTTAGACCCAGGTAGCCTCTGGGATTTGAAACAGATGTAGATACATAGTTAGCATCCCTTGGAGACTTTTCTGATACAATTGTGTCATATGTTTCACTCAGGACATTGACCCCTGGGAAAGTAGTCAAGGAAACTATGTGTCTGTTTCCTTTCTGAGCATCCAGCAAACTGTAGATATATTTAATGTCCTTATTGGTGGGGAGAGGAGAAGGGGGGGACATAGAGGGAATGATCTTCCAAAATCAGGTAAGTCTGGAATTATAAGGCCTTCCTTGAACAAATTAGGACTGATATGACATTTGTCTTAGGGAGTACAACCCTTGAACTTCAGATATAATTTGAGAGTTTTTTACATAATAGCCTTTGATTGAGTAAAGTTAAAACTTTTTTTATTTGGCAATCAGGAATAAGACACTAAGAAGAGTTTATCAGCATAAAAATAAATAGGTTCATCAGTAATGTTAATTTGGGAGCATTATGAAAAATGGAGTGGAAGTAGAATCTCCCAGTTAAAAGGGACCTGAAAGACTAGAAAACCTGAGGTCAAATTGGGCCTCTGACACCAACTAAGTATATGATCCCAGAAAATTCACCGTACCTAGATATTTCCCAGTTTACTCACCTATAAGATGGGAGTGACAATGATTCCTTCTGCAGATAGTTATTGTAAGGATTAAATGACATCATATGTTTTAAGAGCTATTTAAACTTTAAAGTAATATATAAATGTTTATTTATATAAATAGTAAATAATAAAATAATAAATACAAACTATATAAGTATGTATTATATATATATATATAATATGTTTAATATACTAAATAAATAGCCAGTTAATAGTAGCAGTAGTAATACTATAGTAGTGGTAGTGTTAACAATAGTTGTAGTAGCAGAAGAAGCATCAGCACCTTAGTAAGAATCCTCTCTATAACACCTACATGATAAAAATAGATAGAGCAGGGCCTAGAGTTAGAAAAACCTGAGTTCAAATATGGCCTCAATCCCTTTTTTTTTCCCCTGAGACAATTGGAGTTAAGGGACTTGCCCAGGGTCACACAGCGAGAAAGCGTTAAGTGTCTGATGCCAGATTTGAACTCAGGGCAGATGCTCTATCCTTTGTTCCATCTAGCTGCCCTGGCCTCAGAATTCTTACTAGTTATATGATTCTGGACAAGTCCTTTTAACTCTGTTTGCCTTGGCTTCATCATCTGTAAAATGAACTAGAAAAGGAAATGGCAAACCATTCCAGTGTCTTTGCTAAGAAAACCCCAAAGTCATGAAGAAACAGTCACAATTGAAAAATAACTAAATTATAACAGAGCTGACAAGTGATTATCCAGCTTGGAAAACTTCCACTGTGGAGGAAATGCACAACCCAAATGCAACAGACCTTTGCCCTTGGGGTAATTCTGTTTGTTAGGAAGTTTCCTTACAGTTCAGCCTAGCTATGCCAGATATTGTAGAAGATGCTTAAAAAACATAAGATAAGTCCCTTCCTCTATGGATATTACATTGTGCCTGGAGAAATAAGACTAAAATGCATGAAACTGTCATTAAATTGTATATAGCAACATGACATTATTTGAGTTACTGATTTTGTGAAGGAGGCCAGAAATGTTCTGGTGGTCCCTGGAAAAAGGGAAAACAGTGAAAGAAAAGCAGAAAGGA
The DNA here is from genome assembly GCA_023553655.1 of Myrmecobius fasciatus. Lineage (NCBI taxonomy): Eukaryota > Metazoa > Chordata > Mammalia > Dasyuromorphia > Myrmecobiidae > Myrmecobius > Myrmecobius fasciatus. Next base: position 41,754 of record JAJPUD010012763.1, on the reverse strand, counting down.
AGAACCTAGAGAATATCTCACTTGAATTCAGTCTTGAAAGCTCAGTAGGCAGAAAGGAAGCCTTTTCAATGACTAGAACAAAACGTAAGAAATCTTAGAAAAAGGCATGAACAGGGGATACTTTAGAAGCTGACCTTACTAGAGTAAAAAATGGTGTATATTTCTTGGGCATCAGTCACTTGGAGGAAAAAATGCAATGTGTTTATTTTGATGTTTTCAGGTTGCATGGTATGTGTATAGCTAAAAACATTGACATTCAGGAGCTAAAAAGAACAGCCTTCATCCACATTTGTTCACTTCTAGATGCTTCATCTTATTGAAGATAGTGATAATCTGAATTATATCTTGAATAAAACGGGGTGGTGAAAGGACGTGAAGTTATTTAGCTTGGAAAAAAACAGATTTTAGAAGGGACATGAGAGTACCTTCAACTTTTTGGAATGTCACATAAAAGAGAAATTAGATTTTTTTTTTCTCTTCTGATCATTCCTAGGAAGTAAAACTAGTAACGATTGAATGAAAATTGTAGAAAGACAGATTATGATTTAATAAGAGAGAAACTGAATCTCTAAATGTGGATGAGGGCTGCTTTGACATTTATTTGATTCTCTATGACTGCAGCTGGATGACCACTAATCAAGGAATTGGATCATAGAACCAAAGCTTGAAAACATCTCAAAGGCTATCTTGTCTAAGCTAAGGAAATTGAGGCCCAGAGGAGATAAATAATCTGCCCAGAGTCACTCAGTTAATAAGCATCAGAGAGAGAATTTTAATTGAGGTCTCTTCCATTTATGAGAACATATGTGTATGTGCTTGGATTTGACCATCTGCATGCCAACTTCATGCATCTGATCATTTTAAAAGGCCCTGTCTTTTGGGACATGTGGTAGTATAAATAATATTTCTAGGAGTTTTGTATAGTTTTGTTGTGATATAGACATGTAGGATTGTTAGTGTCACTAATGTTGTAAGCATTCACCTCATTTTGAATGTTTTGAGAAACTCCAAAATCAAATATTGCCTTCTGCCTTCAGTTGGTAACTAAATGTATGTGTTTTTTTTTTCCTGAGGTAGATTGAGTGCTGTAGGATTTTCTGAATCACAATAAACTGTGAATTCTGTTTTGCCTTTACTTAGTCACATGGTCTAGTTCACAGAAATGAAATATCACCCTAAATTACTGGTTTATCAGTCTGTCCCTTTGTGAGAGTGTTATGCCCACTGACAGGCACCCTGAGCAAAGCCAACTACTGTTATCACATTTCATACCTCCTTATTTGTCACATTTGAGGAAATCATTCCTGATTCCTATGACCTGTCAATTATTTTCAAGAGCAGAATGAATTCTGGATGTTTTAATAACCTCTTTTATTGAACTATTCGCTTCTTTTGGTTGAGTAACTTCAGTCAATTAGTATTTATACATTCTCATTGATAAGCAAGCAGTGTAGTAAAAGGGAAGCAGCACTGGTTTTGGTATCAGAGGCCTTAGGTTCATATCTCTCCTCTAATGCCTATTTAATCTGTGTGGCTTACTACTTAACCTCTTGAGGCTTCAGGTTCATCATATGTAAAATAAAGGAGTTGGAATGGGTAGTCTATGAGTTCCCTTCCAGTTTTCATTCTGTGATATTATGTTCCTATTTCATCAAGGCTATTCCATTATTTAGTACAGTTTAATTTTATCACATGGAAAGAGAACAACATTGTGAATTTTAGTTGAATTGTTGCATCCAGACCAAGGGTATGTGAATGTACCCTCATTTAAAAAGAGCTGTGGTACTCTCATTCTGTGTGTCATATCTGACTCCTTGTTGACCTCATTTGGAGTTTTCTTGGCAAAACATATTGGACTGGTTTGCTGTTTCTTTCCCCAGCTCATTTAACAGATAAAGAAACTGAGACAAACAGGATTAATGACTTGCCTAAAATTACACAACTAATAAGTGTCTGAGGCTGGATTTAAAGTCATGAAAAAGTCTTCCTGATATAAGGAAACCATGTTATCTACTGCACTACCTAGCTGCCCTACTTTGAAGTTTATTTTTTAGGAATGATGGTAGTTCAGTTCTGTTCTTACTTCATGCAGTTTTTGCTCATTTTTTTGGGACATCTGAACCAATGATTTCATCAATATAGAGAACTCCCAGTGAGAAAACCTCCTATACTAATTCCAGGAACACCTTTTCTGCAATTTATAGTTATAGAGATTTAGCTGCAACATGGAAAAATTATGTGACCCACCCAGGATCACTCAACCTGAATGTGTCAGAGATGAGATTTGAAAGGAAGTCTAATTCTGAGGCTCTCTACCATCTTTCCACCTTTATAACTAATACTCCTTACTTACAAGTTATCCAACTTAGCTAAGGATCAGAACAAATCTTAGAAGTGGAAGTTGGGCATAGGAGAAGGGTCATTTTGTTTCAAGTTTGAGCATCTGGATTGAGTCCCTGTTCTGATTTTAGTACCTGTATTGAAATCAGCTTCCTTAATTGCATATTACTTGCAATAGCTATCTCCATAGGACTGTTCCAAGGAAACTGCTTTGTAAATTAGGATTCTTTTCTTTGGGAAAACTGTTGCTGTGCCTGCTTCTTGTGAGTCAAACCTTCTATCCTAATCTCATCAGAATGGAGTAAAGTAACAGCAGTCAGGACATTGACCTCCAAGTGTTGTGCTGTGTTCCCGTTTCTAAACAGTTATTAGAATGTAGGTCTTGTGCAGGCTTGTTGTTGATTCTCCAGCTATAAAATAGGGCAAATTATTATTCATAAAGCATTTGGAAAATCTCACCCAAGAGGTGTTATTTAAACACAAAAGTCTCTCTCCTCTGGTGTTGTTAATAAATGCTAATTATAAAATGAAGTTCTTCAAATATGAATTTGTTCCACTTCATTCAGTACCTTTTTTTTTTTAAATTTGCTCTCTCTGATGTTATAGATTAAGGACACAAATCCTTATAGTTTCAGATGATTGAAAAATGAGGAACCTCCCAGGTATTTGTGTGTAAATACAGGAGGGTTTCTCATAAAATGGACATGTCCCAAGAAAGCAATCTGTAATATAAATTTTTGAAAACATCAGTTTTCTCATTGATTATCCTTACAAAACATCAACAATACATTCTATTTCTTCATTATTTCAAGGATCCTTCATTTTATTCATCCACAGAGATAGATTACTCCTCCTTTACACCTTGGCAGATAGTATTCTAAGTCTCTATAGAAAAAAAAAATCACCTAATGGCTGACTTTCTAGTCAGAGGTCTCTCTGAATTTAGTTTGGCTGGTCCTCATTTGACAGAGAAGAAATCCATGGATAGGTAGGACTTTTTAGTATGGTTAGAATTGTCACAGCTTACTCTGCTCTACTGAACCTCTGCACCACAATGAGACACCAGAAGTTAATTTGGATTTATCAGATTCCAGAGTGTTGGCTTTACTTGCCACCTCTGCTTGTGTCATGGCCTCTCAGGCTCAAGGGAATCTTTAACAAGACTATTAATTATAATCAGTAACCATTATTAACCATACTGGTTAATGCATTTTGTAGCCCAAATCATCTTGGATATAATCACATTAGGAATATGTGATTCATGCTTCTCAAATACTAAAAATCATCCAAGGCTAGTAAACCAGCCAAGATCTAAGTTCCTCTCTAGATTTTAGTGGTTCTTAAATCAAGGACCTTTCCTTTGTCACTTAAGTCCCAGCCACATTCACTCTAGTCCTTAGATTTGATTATTCTTGCATGCAAAGAAATAAGCATTTATTAAATAAGTACCTAATATGTGACAGATACTGTCTGTGTTAAGTGCTATGCAAATTTTTTTTTTGATCCTTACAAGTAAGTCTCCATGTAGCAAATCTTGCCTGTATTTAAAAAAAAATCATACATTATAGATTTAGACCTGGAATGGAAGTTGAGATCATGTGTTCCTTCCTTCTTTCTTGGTATAGAGATATGTTCGGAATGACTTATCTGAGGTCAGATAAATGATAAGTGGCAGTCAGAATTTGAATTCGGGTGCTCTTGGAGGCAGCTAGGTGACTCTATGGATAGAGTGCTAAACCTAAAGTCAGGATGACTGGATTTTAATTAAATCCATCTTCAGACAGTTACTTACTGTGTAACTCTAGCACATCACTTAACCTCTGTTTGCCTTAATCTCCTGGAGAAATGGCAAACCACTCCAGTATTTTTGTCAAGAAAACCCCACAGACAGTATTAGCGTGCTGTGGTTCACAGGATCATGAAGAGTTGGATATGACTGAACAACTTCCTGGCTCCAAGTCTAGTATTCTGTCTATTACATCATGTCATACCATCTAAATGTAATGATATAATATTTTGACATATCCTCAAGGATTTGTTTTTGCAATTATTTTCTCATGATTTATTTTTCTTATGCATACAATAATCATCAAACATTCATAGACTTTGTTAGCTCTTGTACAGAAATGACAGCGTTAGTTAAGATGGAAGAAAACAGTTACAACACATATTACAAACATTTGTTGAAAACCTCATTGAACTGACATATTTCACAGTTGGATAATTCTTTGAAGATTGACTAGCAGAATAGTATATACAATTAGCTGTGTCATATTCTTGCTGATGAGATGTTAACACCTAAACCTCTACACCCACTGATGTAGACTGGCTGGTGAGGAATTATAGCATATTGGAATAGCAGCAATTAGCTATCATGGCTACCTTGAAAACCTGACTTTACCAAAAGGGCCAGGAGTGAGGAACCGTAGGGAAGAGGATAGAGCATTGAGGACCTCAGTCTAAATTCTGATACTGTTTACAATGAATAAATCATTTAGTGTCTTTGAGTCTTGCCCATCTCCAAGGTCTCTTCCAGTTCTAAATCTAGAATTCTGTGAATTTGAGGCTATAATCCTTGAAGTTATTCTTGAGATGATTTTGCTATTTAAACACCCTTTTTTGTCCTTTTCCTTTCTCTTCCTAGGCACAACACACCCATGATGCCATCACAGAGGCTGCCCAGCTAATGAAAGAAGCTGTGGATGACATTATGGTCACCTTGAATGAAGCTGCCAGTGAAGTCGGAATGGTGGGAGGAATGGTAGACGCGATTGCAGAAGCCATGAGCAAGGTGGATTCTTTTTAATTTCTGGAAGCTAACTCATCATCTTTTGATTAGAGACAGCTAGCTGATGCAATTGGTAGAATGTAGGCCTGGAGTTAGGAAGGCCTTAATTCAAATCCAGCCTTAGATACTTACTAGCTTGTGTAACCCTGGACAAGTCACTTAACTGTGCCTCGGTTTCCCCATCTCTAAAATGAGCAGGAGAAAGAAATGACAAGCCATTCCAATATCTTTGCCAAAAAACAAAACAAAACAAAACCCAGATGGAGTCATGAAGAGTCAGACACAATCAAAATGACTGAAAAACTACAATAAATTTCAGATTCGGCCTCAGACACATATTAGCTGTATGTATCACTTCACATCAGTTCATTTAACCTCACTTTTCTTCAGTTAACTGAACTAAAAAAAGAAGGAAAATAATAGTATATACTTTCCAGGATTTGTTGTGAGGATCAATAATGATAATATTTATAAAGCCCTTAGGACAGTGCCTGGTATATAGTAAACAACTTCCTGGCTCCAAGTCTAGTATTCTTTCTGTTACATCATGTCATACCATCTAAATGTACTAATATAATATTTTGCCATAGCCTCAAGAATTTTTTTAATACAAATGTGCTTATTATTATTATTATTCTCATTAACGTCCCTTTTATTTCTTTTGTTCCTGCCTTCAGACACTTTGCTTTTGAAGACTTCCAGCTTCTTATTGCTGATTGCCACTCAGTATTATTGTTTTCAAATCATATATCCAGATAGCTCAGTCTTCCTTCTGTAAACATACTCTTTTGCAGTGGTTCACCATATTCTACATAAGGAAAAATGATGATAGTTGAGTTGGTGGTTAGGTGGAGAATATATTCAGAGACTATTCAGAGACTCTTAGCAGCTTGTCTCCTGCTGAATCCCAAAAGGTAGCGCTTGCATTGTTGTATCAAGTTGACATTCATTAGTCCTAACAATTGTTCATCTTCAACTAATTGTCATCATTTGATATCATAGCCAAGAAATTTTGGTGACCACAATGGAAGTCTTATCTTGAAACATTATAATTGCATTAATAAGATTTTTCAGGATAAAAAAGGTTGTCAATTGCTAATTTAGAGATTTGTCACTATTGTATCAGAAAGTGGATATACCCTGAAACTAGACAGCATCATAATTAGAATAATTATCCTTACACATTATGCAGTAATTATTCCTCATAGTTAAGACAAAGTAATAACCCTGAACTAGGATGTTATCATTCCCTTTTGAGGACCTCACTTGCATGTCTTGTCAAAGCATTTATTTACCTTCTGGAGTTTTAAATTGTTTTAAAGTTTTTAAGTTGGCCAGTTTTGCAGAAATCAAATGTGATATTCTTCCCAAGATCCTTGAGTGCTTTGATAGGCTTTCCATGTGACTGCATACTCCTAGCATCCAGTATACCATGTATATATCTTGAAATAACATTCAGGAATGTAGCATTAAATGTCTTTTTATTTCTACATTGAACCCAACCAGGTATATCTCTCCAGGGATCTGGAAAAAAAAAAAATGTTTTTACAAGTTTCTGAGAAAGGAAAAAAAAAATTATTTAAACTTTCTCTTAATTTCAGAGTCTTATCTAGCAGAATCAGTTTATTTACCTGAACCCTAATGTCAGAACACTAGCCTGTTTTATGGACCCAGGACCTATGAAAGAATGAGGAAGTAACCAGCAAGTTTGTAGAAAGTCTTCAAGTTTACTTGACATTATAGGACTGGGACATGCTAATACCATTACAAATGTTTGCTTAATCCCCCTATGCACACTTATAACAATCTTTCCACTGGAAGAGAAAAACAAAGCAACTACTACCAACATTAGTACAAGTGAATCCTTCCAATGAGTAATATTGTAAGACACTTTGGACACCTATAAGGAAGAAAAATCGTTTGTGTCAATATTTTATATAGTCAGAAAAGCTCTGACTTACGTTGCTTTGTTTTAAAAAAAAATGGAATCTCTGTTTAAAATAAAACAGTGATCAGCTTTCCAAAATATGAACTTAGAAATTTTTCCAATATCTGAAGTTGATTGTAGCAAAGGATTCAAATCACTGATCTGCCATCTTCTTCTTGCATAGACTATATTCTGCTGGGCTAATGTTCTGTTTCTGAATTAAGACATCATCAAGGCACAAAATCCTTTCTGACACCAGTTGGTTAAATCAAGATAATATTGACATTTCAATAGGATCTACTGAGGACATGAAGCCTTAAACCAGTGGGCTGACTTTAAGGATGGTAATTTCATGCATTGGTTGTGAAGATTACAAGAGGGGATGACTTGGTGTCCTTCAAACTTGTCATGTTCATAAAAGAGGGTTTTGCCCTTTAGTCTATAGTATCATTGAATTTTGACAACTGGTTAGATAGACATAGTCAAAGGATATATATATATATATAAAATTCCAGAATGTCACATAAGTTTCTGTTTCTTTTTTTGGCAAGGTGGGAGAAAGGATGGAACCTGATGCTGTAATTTTTTAATTAAATTATTATCACTGAAATGTGAGAATAATTTATAAAGTTTCTCTTAACTGATTATTTAAACCTTTAATAATATAAGCAATTCCACTGCTATGTTGTTATCCCCACTTTGAATGATTAAACTGCATTTGCCTCATCTCTTATTCTTCACACATTGCAATGAGTCAGGGATAGAGCTATTTGGCGATGTCTCCATTTTTTTTATAGGAAAATGGATGGTCCAGCTGGAGTTGATGTTGATGACATTAGTAATGATTACATTCCAAATAGTGATGATGATTATATATTCTATATTATACCACATGTTTTCAGTGTTCTCTACTGCCATTTTTATTCCTCGTTAAATAACAGCTCTATTTAATGCCTTCTACCTAATAAGCTTCTAAATGCTTTCTCTGCTTCCACTTTATTCCTGCATCAAAGCCATTCTGCACACAGATGCCAAGTTAACCATTTGAAAATACTACTCATGTCTTGTTACTCTCCTACTTAAGAGCCTATGATGCTTCCCCACATAAACAGACACACACATCAAATCTGTTTTCTTCTGCCTAGTTTTTCAAGGCCATCCACAATTTGATCACATCCTTTTCTCACTTATATTGACTTAATCTTGGTGGAGGGAGTCCTATAATACATGCAGGCCTTCTTCTTCCTGTCTGACTTCTGTTCTTCACTGACTTTTTTTTTCCTCCTGTTCCTGAAGGTGAACATTCTACACTAATGAGACCATTAAGATCTTTACAGGAAGGAATATTACTTCAATATCCTATTGTCTTCAGTATCTCTCTTTGCAGCTTCATGTATCCTTGTACAAACTGAACTTCATTCTCACACATCATTTGCCTAAAACTCTGTCAAGGGCAGTTACTAATAAAACTATTAGGGTCACTTATGATTCCATTTAGGGCATGATGGTATGATTCTGTAACTCTGTCCTAAAAGAAATAAATTTTCTCATAATAGTGATGATCATTTAATTAAATTATTTTCCACTTTCTCTAGCTGGATGAAGGCACTCCTCCAGAACCAAAGGGAACTTTTGTTGACTACCAGACAACAGTGGTGAAATATTCTAAAGCCATTGCTATAACTGCACAAGAAATGGTAAGTTGGGGAGGTCCAGGATTGTTTTGTTTTGTTTTAATTCCCTAATCTTTGTCACCTAGTTGTTAAAGTCTAATTCTCTATTGGGAAAGCAGAGGAAGTATTTTACTCCAAATTGGGTTTTTTGTTGTTGTTGTTTTGTTTTTTCTTTCCTTTTCTTTTTTTTTTTCTTTGGCTAAACCAGCAAAGACAGAGTTCATGGCAGGTATCTGCTGTCCTTCTAGCTATTTGAGTCTTTAGAACAATGGTATCAAATTCAAACAGAAACAGATACCTTTGGGCCACATTAATGTAGAAAACCCACAATTTAACATTAGCTATGTTGAATTTTCATCATTTACATTTAAATGTTTCAGGCAAAAGCACTCCCATTCAGAAGTTTGGAAAGTCGGCCCAGGCCTATGAGTCTAACACCTCTACTTTATAGAACCAAGTCCTGTTTGCTAGAGTTGATCCTGTTCAGAAACAGATTCCCCAAATCAGAATTAGAGAAAGCTATGGTATGGATATGGAAAGGGGAGAGAGTGAGGTAAACAGGAGAAGCAAAATGGAGGAAGTCAGTCAGCAAGCATTTATTTATTAGACATACTTTGTGCCAGGAAGGAAAGAGAAGAAGAAAGGGAAATTAAGGAAGCAGAAAAAAATAGATTTTTCAGGTATCTTAATTAAACAAATTACTATCCTTGTAGAATTTACTGTAGGTTTTTTTGTCAGCCAAGGCAAAAAGGAAAACTCTGTAACATAGTTTTATTTTTGACAAGACAAAATACATCTGTTAAGATGAAATTTTGCCTGGAACTAAACTCAAGTTGAAATTAATCATAGAGGTGCTTGTATAAAATTCAGCTGAGTAACCCAATAGAAAATGTTTTCATCAAAGTAGACCTTGGTTTTATAAAAGTGACTACTATTCAAATAGAATAAATAAGATTATATGCAAGAAAATGGTTACATTCAGCCAATGTAAATATGAGAGTTTAAATGTTGGGTGTAAATTACATTCAGTCAATAATATCTATCATATATCCTTTTATTTCCTTGGTATGTAAGGCCACATTTGGGCACCTAGCATTTTTTTCTAACCAGACCCAAATCATTCTTTTAATCTCGATCTGGTCCTCTCTAAGGTCCAAGGTCTCATATCCAAAAGATTTTGTCATATGAACTTATGTCCACTAGAGGCTGACCTAAGACTACCAAAGTCTTTCCCCTCCCTCTAGCTGCTCAGTTCACAGACCTGCCTGGTCTGTAGCATGGCCGGTTTGTTTTCCCTCCTTAGGGTAGGAAGGAGTGACAGTGTTCATCCTAACGTAATGGAAAACATTTGGGAATCCAGGCCAGAGGTGGTGATTCTCAAGGGATCATTTGACAGAATATGAGTTGAATCCGACAGTTCTCAAGCTTGACTTTGGGAGAGAAGCACCATAAACTAAGGGATTTAGTTTTGTTAATTAGCTGTGTCCCCAAAGAGCCCCTGCAGTATCTCCACAGCTGAAGTGTCCTGCTGACTTGACTTAACTCTTGATGTCTATGATCTTAATGAAACCCTAGCTTTATGCTTAGTCCCCATTTATTAGACAGCTGGGACAAATACTTTGAGTTTGCAGAAAATTATAGCCATATGCCTTAGGGTTAGCCCCCAAGTCATTGGGTTTCATTTTGACGCAAACAGAAATGAAGCAATTCTGGCTCTCCTTGTTCCATTTTGGACCTAATGTTCATTTCCTGGTGACCCACATGTAGGTCTGAAACCAGCAATCCCTTTTATTTAAACATATGTTCAGTTCCGAACGGAGAATCCTGTCCAGCTTCTCTTGCTTAAGAGTTTATTATTTATACCATAGAAAGATGGCTGTTATGTATAAAACTAGAAGGGGAATAAAGAATGTAGGGGAGAACAGCTTTTCCTAATGGAAAGAGAAATGAAAGGTCATTTATGGGAGGGATTACTAAAACAATATTTGGGGGGAAATAAAAGGAATTTGGGAGGGGAGTGACTGCAAACTTATTTAAGCTGAGCAAATTGTAATGAAGTTTTTCTGTAACTAAAGTAACTTGGAAGAGAATGCTTGCTCTTGGGGCAGCTAGATGGTGCAGTGGTTAGAGCACCAGCCCTGAAGTCAGAAGGACCTGAGTTCAAATTTGGCCTCAGACACTTAGCACTTCCTAGCTGTGTGACCTTGGGCAAGTCACTTAACCCTAATTGCCTCAGCAAAAAAAAAGAGAGAGAGAGAGAGAGAATGCTTGCTCTTCTTGATGCAAAACAGTGGAATTGGACTATTTTGGTTTGCTGCTTTAAGCCCTCTCCTTAATTCATGTCAGAAATCTTATTTCCCTCCAATTCTCCAGGTCTATTTTAGGTTTGGGTTTGTTGGGCTTTTTTCCCCCAGAACACTTGTCTTGAACTTCCACTGCTTTACTTCCTCACCTTCCACCTCCCTCCCCCTGTTTTCTCATGCTTAGTGTTCCATTCTGGCTGAAATGAGAAGGCTAAACTCCACTGTGCTCATTGAAATTTGTCTGGGTTCTTAGCTAGCCTAGTTCTATGCTATTCTCCCAGTATTCCTAAGGAATAGTGATTAACCGGATGCTAAAAAGGCTCTAGAACTGAGCCATTGGTGGACCAGCCTCCAGTGATTGGGGGAGAGGAATTAAGGGGCAGGGAAGGAAATGAGTGCTTGTCACATGCCCGTGTGCCCCCCTGCACATTCCTCCAAGGATTTCACCTGTTGCTGGGCTAGCAGGAGAAGCTAGCTGGCTGCTGCTGCTGATAGTCGCCTTGTCTTTGATCCCGGCTAAGCGGTTCTGTTGAAGGAACGGAAACCCGACCTGGCCTTTTTGCACACTCTCAATGCTGAGCATGCTGGCTGTGAAGCCCCCCCGGCCCTCTGCCTACCAGCCCCCGGGGAGAGGAGGGGAGCAAACAAAGCACGCCTGTCCGGGTTTGGCTTTGCACCCAGTTATCTTCAGAAACCATAACCCTAACGCACTTGTTGCAGGGTTAAAAAAGAAGATCATTTGGCTTCCAAATGGTATTAACCCATTATTCTGATGCATTTTTTATATGTGTGTTTGTGTGTTCTGCTTGTTTTCTTTTTCCAGATGACTAAGTCGGTTACTAACCCGGAGGAGTTGGGAGGACTTGCTTCACAAATGACCAGTGACTATGGGCATTTGGCTCTCCAGGGCCAGATGGCAGCAGCTACAGCTGAACCAGAGGAGGTCTGCCATCTTATGACCTCTGTTTTAACTAGTGAACGTATACTGATGTTTCTGCTCAGGTTACTCTGCAAGCTCAGATTCCCTGTATGAGACGGGGCCAGGGAGTCAAAGCCAGTTTTCTTTCTTCCATTTTCCCCCTAGGTCTTGGCTAAAACAGCTGCAGGGTTCCCTGAATCTACTTCTTTTGTAGCCCCTGCTCTCGGACCTCCTTAGACCATGGTAAATTGAGTGTAGCTTATAAGCTCCCAGAGAGAAGAGGTCTGTCTACTATATCCATGTCATCTAGACCTATTGGCTCTCCCAGTGCGTGATAAGTGCCTGATAAAAGCCTTTGCTATTTAAGGTGATCACTGTGATCCTCTCCCTCCTTCTCTCCAGGATCAGTTAACTTAGCTCACTCAGCATTATACCTTTAGGTGTTTTATTTTAAAATAAGGAAGAATTATATGGATGGGACATTCATAACCATCTAGTTCAACCTGTTCATAAAAAAAAGAAAATCCTTTTTACATCATACCCAATCCATGGTCATCTTCGCTTAAAGATCTAAAGTAGAGGGAAAATCATCTATCACTTCCCATAGCAGCCCATCCCACTTTTGGATAGCTCTAATCAGAAGGGAGTTTTTCCTGACGTGTCCCTTTGCAGCTTCTTTCTATAGCTCCTAATTCTGACATGTGGAGCTAATCAAATATGGCAGAATCCTCTCCAGTAGGACAGTTAGAGAACTTATGAAATAGTCCCGAGTGATGGAGTTTAGCTGCTTCCAGCTCTACACCACCTATTTTTCCTGAACAAGTTACCACCCAAGTCACCAACTGGGCTGTTTCTAAAATCTAGATCAGACCTGCATTCTGTGCTTTATGGGGGCCCTCCTTTTGTCTCATACTAGTATATTTTTGCTTCACTCTGATTTGTTCTTTGTCCTCAGCCAAATCTTCTCCCCTGATTCAAGGTAACCATCCACAGTAACTGGATTTCTGGATATTAGGTCAAATGTCTTCCCTGATCATCTCAAAAGTCACTCCTCATGATGGCTCTGCTCACAAGAGCCTCAGTGAATGGCTTGTATCATCTGGCCTAATATGAAATCCATGCACTTCTCATTCCTAATATGTAGAGTCTAATTGGTTGATTCAGTGATGGCCTTAGGTGGTAGGACCCTTTAGGAAAATGCAAATAGACCAGACTTAAGAGAAAAAATCCACAGAATTTGGGGAGGTGAAGCCTGGCAATAGTTTAGACCTAACAATCAGTGTCCCCTTCAGGGAAATATTCTAAATCTATAATATAACAAAATGGTATATAGATTACAGCTATCGTAGGTAAGATGGAAATAACTAACTGTATTCCCGAGGCAGAGGGTTATGAATTCTTTCCTTTTGCCTTTATGATGAAAATTAGTGTCTCCTGATACTAGCATTTTTCCCTACCTTTTTTTAGTATATTAATTCAGATACCTAAATATGCTTCAGAAATAAACACAAAAGTAATTTTGCTATCTAATGTATGGCATGACAATGGCATGTAATTATATTTGTGTAAGCATGGAAAAGTAGCATGTCAGAGTGGTCCCAGGACTGCTTTAACTCTCTTAAATATTAAGGGTCCCCTCCAATGAGCTTTTACTTATGTGGGCTATGCCAATTGATATTTACCATAGTAGAAATTAAAATCTTTTAGTGTTAATACTGAAGTTAGAAAAATAGTTTTGATCTCATGGACCCCCTTTAAAGTAAGATCCCTAGACCTTCCTTTCAGAACTAAGGGCATAGTGAATAGGAAGCCACTTTCAGAATCAGAAAGACCTGAGTTCAAATTTCACTTCTGACCATCTCCTGACTGTGTAATCCTGGGCAAGTCACTTAACTAGTAATCCAGGAAACTTATTTGTTAAAAATTAAATGTACAGAATGTGCCAAGTGGCATTGGTAGAGAATTTCTAATTTGTAAGTTCTTCATTCCACTATAATTATGTCCAGTATGCTCCACTTTTTTTTATTTATATGTATTATGTGTAATACAAAATATAAAAAATATTTGTATTTATATGTAATATGTATAATATAAAAAATTAATTGAATTCAGCATTCCAGGAGTAGCCACAGCCTCAATTTTGATATTTGAATATGAGTTTTCCTATATTAAGCTCTAGCAGGGTTAATAACAGTCAGAATAACATTAATATAAGCTCATTACCCCCACCATCTCCCACCACAAGGAGCTTGGCAGGTATGAATCAGTGATTCTTTCAAGTCAGTACCAAATTTATGCATCAGACTTCTGTAGATACTTCTGCTGATTATTTTAAGAAAAACGACCAGTCTTCAGAGCATATGTTTGACTTTTATAAAGCAAAAAAAGGATTTTTCACATTGCAATAAAAGAGGACTTGGCTAAGCAAAAAGAACTACCACACTTGAAGGGAAATTGAATATTGAAAGTGACGTAGAGGCAACTAGGTAGCCCAGCCGACCTGAGTTCAAATCCAGCCTCAGCTACTTAACCCTAATTGCCATGCCAAAACAACAACAAAAGAAAGTGGTTAGAAGCAATGGTATAGGATGAAAAGAGCATTGAACTGGAAGCCAGAAGATCTGCCCTGGAGACCTACCTCTTGCTCATTCTTGCTGTGAGACTGAAAAAAATCTTTGTGAACTTCAGTTTCCTCATTTTTAAAATGGAACTAATCCTATCTGGGATACGTAACTCCATTTTGTAAACTTTAAAACATCATATGAATCTGAACCATTACATTATTATTCAAAGAGATTTGAAACATCTCTTCCCAAAGACCTTTAAAAGCACCTATCAGCCACCATCTCTCTTAGCTTAAGTATAGATCTTTCCAAGGCATTGAGTTATAGACCATAGGATCTATGAAGTCTTTTGCAGTCTTAAAATTCTATGAACAACTATCCTCTGTAAAAAATGAACACAATTTTTTTATTGTAACATAATCAGGAAAAAGCAAAATATATAGTAATGATAAAAGTCAGGAAAGGAAATTATCTGCTAAAACAGCTGCAAATTACTGTAGATACTGATCTCTCAAATACTTTTCAGTTTATAGGGGCTGATGTTTTTATTAACTTTTCATTTTGTTGTTTTTCACCATCACATCTTGAGTTGTATTTTGCATTCCAGACAAAAGAACAATGTAACCTGGAGTGAAAAGAAGCTGGGGGTAGGAATATAATACTGCCAATGGTTTGCAAAGGGAAATTCCTTGTGTGTGCCTGCCAGACATATATTAAAAGGAGGGGGCTGGGAGATCCCTGAAGCACACTACTTTCTGTTCCCAAGAGCTGGGAAACATTCATATGCCTAAGAGGGCCCTCCATTATGGCATGTGAAAACATTTAAATCCAATCCAAATAAACAGCCCCAGGACCCTGTTCTCCAGAGTCCCAAGACATATTTTGCAGCATAAGCATTCCATCCTTTCCCATGACTGTATCAAACTGAATGGAATAATGTTCCTTTAGACAGCAAAAGGAAGTTTTACTCTCTTGATTTTCAATGGAAAATTCATGTTTATTTCAGAATATCACATTGAGAACCTCTTTGCCATCTCAGGATAACTAGCAATTTTCTAGCAGTCAGTGTATTAAAAGCAGACACTTAGGTTTGCTGTATTCCCTATTCCCTTCTTCTCAAAATGAGCAGTAGATATCTTTATCAGTTTCTTGCTCTAAGATACTTCATTAACAATTGTAAAAGTAATTAATTATTTCTGTCTTCCATATATACTTTCCCTGTTGCCATCAATTTCTCTATTTTTAGAGAACAGGTCCTTTAATTTTTGTATATCCGGTGAAGCCAGTGGACTCCTTCTTAGAATAACGTTTTTGGATGCATAAAATAAAAAGATGTAGGACTACAAAGAAACCCAATTATATTGAAATAGTTGTTGAAATGTTTTTTTTTTTTTTAAGCCCATAGATTTCAGGTTAGAAACCCCTACTCGGCAACCTTAAAAGAAGTAACAGTCACAGTGGTCTACATAAATCATTTTATTTGAGCTGGATTTAGACCCTGTGAGGTATATGGTACAGTTTTTGCAACTAACAAAACAATGCCTCAAATGAACCAAGTTATTTGGTCAGGGTCACACAACTAGTAATGACAACCAGAACTTTTTATTAAGATCAATAAGCATTTATTAATGCCAGACAGATATCGTGAAAGATCCTGGGAGATAAATACCAAGACAAAAAATGAAAGAATCTCCTCTCTCATAAAGAGTCCACATTCTCATACCAGACTGTCTCTCTAATAATCAGATTTACTGCACTTTAAAGTTTACAGGGTATTTGCCCAACACAAGCCTTAGAAAAGAAGTAATTCTCAGCTGTTGTTATTCCCATTTTACGTATGAGAATCAGAAAGGTAATGTGACAGACTGTGGCTGTACATTCATAAATTTAGAACTATCTCATCTAGTGCAACCCTTTCATCTTAAAAATGAAGAAACTGAATCAGAAGTGAAGTGACTTAACTAAGATCACATAGCCATTGTAAGAATTAGAATTCAAACCCAAGATTCCTATTTTCAAAGTATTCTTAACACCACACACCCTGCAAAGAACACTGACATTGACAATGGAAAATACTTTCCACCACCCTGGCTCTTGCTAGTTTATAATCTTCCAAGCACTATTCTCTTGGGAGTAAAAATGGTGCTTAATCTTATCCCAACTGTAAATTTGCACTTTAAAAAATAGTTTAAGGAGGGAAAGTTCATTTGGTTGTATTCAGTAAGGAAAATGACCGTGTGTTTCTTTAACTCAACAAATAGAATTTGATTTAGAATCCTGTAAAAACTGAAGTTTTAATTACATTGACATGAGCCCAAATTAATTGGGACACAATATTCTCTTTTCCTTTTTTTATTTGTGGAAATTTTTTTCCCTCAATATCAGCAAGCAATACATTATTAAAGCTGCTAATTTTTTTCCAACTTGTCATTAATAAGATCATAGAATCTTAAGATTCTGTATGAAAAATAACTTTTTTCATTTTTTTTTTGGAGGCAATCAGAGTTAAGGTATTTGCTTAGAGTCACGTGGCTAGCAAATTCTCATTTTGAATTCATTTCCTTGACTCCCAGGCTCATGCTCTACCCACTGCATCACCTAGCTGCCTCAGTCTCTTTTCATTTTATAAATTAGCAAACTAAAGCTCAAGGATGGATAGCATTATATTATAAATTAAATTAAAATTTATTTCCTTATCTTATTTTCTTATTTTAAAATAAATTTGATATCTGTTACATGTTAACATAAATAACATTTATTTTAAAAACCACTATTTTCCAAAACAGAAAAATATCAAGAAGAATGGCATTGTTTTACATATTTTTGCAAATCTCTAAATGTCTGGCTTAATAGAAGATAGCTGAATTGTCATGTATGCCTCTGCATTCAATCTCTTGTAGTATGTTATTTTGGTAGAAGTATTTGATGAAAATATGGCCTCACACAGATATGTAACTAGAAAAGGGATAGTTATTTTTAATAGGCAAATAACATCTTAATATTATTATAAATGTAATTTTAACTTTGTGGATGCCCTAAAAATCTATGACCATAAATCCATGAACCATTCTTTGAGAACTGGTGGCTTGATGCAACCCTCTCTAGTAATAAAAGCTATCATTTAGATATACTTTGTACATTTAAAGTACTTTAAGGTTTGTAAAGTATTTTAAACATATTTTGTTCCCACAATAGCTGTAGGACTTTTCCTGAATCAGTACATGAATGTGTCATTGCTCAAGTATACTAGATTTAAATAAACATCAGAGACAAGGCAGGTAGGGCCTTTGGCATCCTATCCCCATGCTTAACAAACATGAAAAGAATTCAGGGTGAAACTACTTTCATTCCAAAATTGACTTGAGACAAGTCTTACTTAAACTGATTTAGTGGAAAGTATTAGACTTGGAATCTGGAGTCGGTCCTTAAGGATTTAATTAATTGATTAGTTGATGGACTTAATCCTGTCTCCTTTGTTAGACTTTGGCTGTGCAACTATAAAAAAGTCACAGCCTTGGTTTCATTATCTTTAAAATGAGAGTAATAATATTCATACTACCATTCTCCTGGAGTTATCAGAAAAATGCTTATGAACCTTAAAGTGCTGTAGACATTCAAGTCTCCATTATTATTACTATTCGAAAATGTGATTTCTCTAATATACAAAACTCCAGTGAGGAAACTCTTTAATAGTAATCATAATGCTACTGAATCATTGTTATTTATTGACATTATCAATATCATCCTAATAGAGTATCACAATGAAGTAAATAAGAGATTTTCATCAACAGTAGGTTTCAGGAATTTCTGAGTCTAAAAATGAAGTATTGATCTCACCCCAACATTAATACTTTGAGCTTATGCTTCTTTTTAAAGGGATTTCATCTCTGTTATTTTAGCCTTGCCATTTTCCTTGCCTGGTCCTTGCTGTCTTGGGACCTGCCTAATTAGATTTTGCTTTGTCTGCTAAATATGGTCATTTCTAATTTGGGGGAGATGGGGAAGGGGGAGGTAGTAAAGACCTATGAACATTGTTGAAATCACAATTACAGCATTAGAATTACAATTTATTTTTTTTTGGGGGGGGAGCTATAATTATGTTTCTCCAAAGTAACAAGACATTGAATTCCCCCTCAAAGGGAAGATGTTTCTAGTTTGAGGTGAGTTTGTTTCTAGGTGACAGTGAGGGGTTAGGCAGCTCTTGCCATGATGAGCCCATAGCATCTCATACTAGAGATCTGTACTCAGGCAGAATACTGATCAATTCAGAATTATATTAATGATACTGAAAGATATCCATCATATAAAGAACACTATAGATTTTGACATAAAATCCTAGCTCTCTTACTAGCTTTGACCACATGGAAAACCATTTAGCCTCTGAATAAGTTCCCTTATTTAAAAAAAAAATTAAATATGTGATTTTGATAGATTATCCCCAAGATTCTTCCAATTTAAAAAGCCTAAGACTTTAGCAGCACCTCACCTTCCTCCGCTTTTTCCTTTAAACACTCCCTAAAATTTTCAGATTCAAAATATTGGCCTCTGCAGAACTCTTTCCCTTAGGCTGCTGAATGTTCTGGGATGATCCAGGAGTCTGAATTTCCTCTCCAAGTTAGGTTTGGATCTAAAAGCTATGGATGCCCTAGGAAACTGAAATTCCTCTCCAAGTTAGGTTTGGATCTAAAATGTCACAGCCTCCTATTTCAAGTGTCTTATTTTTAAAACTGCCTCCATCTGATCCCAACAAATGGACATGCTTAAATATAAAGTAAAAGATTTACCTTTTTATTTTTTTTTTCTGCTGACTTTAATATGTTCTGTTGACAAGGTAAAATGAATAGCATCTTTTCTATCATCGCTGTTACAAAGCCAAATTGCCATCAAAGACCTTTCCCTATAATCCAATAAATGAGATTATCTAGGAAGATGACTTCTATCTAAATGGTCACACAAGCTCCTGTGTAATTATATGCCTCCAAAGACATTTTCAGAAATGAGGTGGCTGAATTCCTTAAGTGTAGTCCACAGGTCTTAGTATGGATTCTTGAAAATAATACATATTGACTTAATACTTTGAAAAAAATTTTTTTAAATTGCCTAGCTAAACTGGACAGCCTATTATTTATGGCAGATTTATTGATCAAACCAAAATAAAAATTGATGTGAAACAGATTTGTGCTAGCCCAGAGGGATGCAAATTAGGATAGGAAGCATTATTTGTTATAACTCAAATCAGATGACTGGCAGCTCTCCATAGCAAAACTGATTTGGCTGCAGGCACAGAAAGCACAGCCATAGCCTAGAGAATTTTATGATTGCTTATCCATGGAACAAGTTCATTTAAAAGAATGTGTGTCAACTCAACCCTAAGAAATAAATACTAATTAACAAATACTTTTTTAAAAATCTGGTCTTTTTTTTAAGCACCTGTTCTTGTGATAGTAAACTCTCTTTCTCAGCTTAGTTGGGAACTTGAGTAGAACAGTTAAATATACCTAGAAGGGAATTCTGGTTTTCAGAGAAATAGCACATACTAAAATGTGCTTTATGCAAACTGTGCCTAACATGGGGCCTTTGGTGATTCAGAAGGCATTTCAGGATCTTTGAGGACTGTAAGGTTATGATTATGGACATGAATTTTTTTCTTGTGTAGTACAAGTTAATAAAGTATCTAGAAGCTGTTCCTTCTACTGATTGCTTTTGCTTGAAATTCCTTTAACAGAGAACCAAATCTTTCCATAATCCCAGGTTAGGATTAAATTACAAAAATCCAGGAAGGAAAATATAAGTTAGTCAGTAGAGCGTTTAGTAATTCCCTATTATATACCAGGTGCTTCGCTAAACACTGGATTTGTGCTCACACTAAAAGTGTAAGTCATTAATGTCTGAGTCTTTCCTTAGAACTCTTATAGATAAGAAAGAGGGAGTCATGGAGGTCGTGTCACAGAAGGGGAAAATGGGTTGAAGAGCAGCAAAAGAAAAGCCAAAGACCCCCAAATCATCATCTTACTGCTTAACAGCTTTGCAGAGGGTCAGCCTTGGCTGCCTATTGTATATGGAAGAGAAAGAGATGAAACATAATACCACAAAATGTAGACAGACTTTATGGGATCTGGGCGACCTTTGGAATCTGTAAAATGCAATTTAACTGGTATCCCCTCCCACACTTCACAAGATAGGGAATCCCAATAGGAGTGGAATTTTCCTAGCTTTGGTCCCCTATAACTTAAGAGAAATTTTCCATGCTATGAGACAGCATAAATGAAAAGATCTATAACTTTTCTCCTCCTCCCTACCCTGATTTTCCTCCTTAGATTGGATTCCAGATCCGGACCCGTGTTCAGGATCTCGGCCATGGCTGTATCTTCCTCGTCCAGAAGGCAGGAGCTCTTCAGGTCTGTCCCACTGACAGTTACACCAAGAGGGAGCTGATAGAATGTGCCCGCTCAGTCACTGAAAAGGTAAGAAATTTAACCCCCTGATTGGATGATGAGTAAACAAAGCCAGCTCCCAGCTACTGCAGCTTTAGCAGCAGGAATGACCGAGGTAAGTGAAATCCTTTAAAAAAAAATCTGTAAATCCAGTGGTTTCATCTGTCTCCCCATAAGAAGGAGACAAACCAATTGATTAGTATTTTATTGCTCCTGTAGTTTCTTGTTTATCATCTGACAAAGGTGCTAATGCATGATGAGTAAGGAGCAAAGTTCCAAGCTCCTTCTAAATAATTGTGTGATAATCTAGCAAAGAGACCGCATCCTCTCTTCCCTGAATAATTGAGTCAGCTATGGAGTAAAAATAAATCCCCCATGAAGCTTTGTTCTCCAGGTAGGGTGAGTGAGCATGGCTCCCTCCCTGAAAGGGAAACTTCTAAGGTGGTCAGGGCAATGAGGTCCATGGAAGGTGACTCTGGTCCTTCCATCCTCGAGTGCTGTGGCCAATTTAAGAACTCTTTATCTTTTACCCAATCAGGTAGCCAGAGTTGGTGAAAGGCAGAAAACATGGAAGCAGAGGGTGTGATGGGCTTTTGTCGGGCCCATTATTCTGTAGCTGTAGAGTAGTGCACGTTGGAAAGGGAAGGGAAAAGAGCCACGGGAAACCTTAATGAAAAGACAGGGAGCTTCCGGCGCCTGTAAGTGGGTGGTTTTTCTGGTGCCTCTGTGCTCATCCAGATTATGTCTCTGAAGTACTCTTATGCATCAAGCTCCATAGCAAACTGTCTAATGACTTGGACACTGAAAGCAACGCAGGGTAGGCGATGGTTGCTTTGTTATTCTTTCTATTGTGCCAGGGTTGGAGGTGGGAGGACACTACATTTTCCCCCTAAATACTCAGTGACCTCGATGCTGCTTGTACTTAACCTGGTTATGTCAGACACAAATTTTATCATAATTTAAATTTTCAGTTCCAACAAATTAATCATTATGAGACACACACACTAGCACAATTTGCTCATCCCTCTTTCCCATCTTTTCACTTCTGCTGTTCATCCACTTGAAGTCTTTTATCCCTTTTCTCTAAAACATGTGCCTTTTTCCCTAAGAAACCTTCCCTGATCAGTCATCCCATTGTAATAATTCTTTGTTCCCAGCAACTCTTAGAATCCACAGTAAGTAGTTTTTTCCCATCTTTCTTAGCTGATCCAAATTATTTTTTGGTGCGTGTGAATTTTACATCCTAATTATGGCACAGTCTAGTGGAACCCAACCTCTATTTCTTTCTTCTATCTACTTTTCTTTCCCCCCATTAGACCAATAGATTTTTCATTCTCCAATCTTTGGAGTGCCATTGGGTAACTACAAGAGTTGCCATTTGCACACTAAGCATTGTAATTTCATCATCTCTTTCCTGTGATAATATAATTTTGAGAAAGTCTGTGAATCCCTTTGGTATTTGAACGTCTTCCTAATCAAAAAGTTAGGGAACCCGTCTCAGTGGAGCTACTGTTATTTTGAGGGGCAGAACAGTGTAATGGATAGAGCTCTGGACTTGGAGTCAGGAAAACTTGGCTGAGTGACTATATATATGTGTAAGTTATTAAATATCTCTGTGCTTCTGATTCCTTAAGTAAAACAAGGGGGTGGATTTAATGGCTTCTAAGGTCTCTTCCAACTTTAAACCATTATCTGTGACCAGTACACTGTTAAGGATTATGTTGGCATATAGTATAATAAAGTTACTGACTGGCCTATACCAGGTTTATTAGAGCTGTGATTCTGACCCTTGGTAAATTTGACATGCACAGGCCTCCTTCCATCCCATGCTATTAATGCTTTGTAGCACCTAATTGTTTTTAATTAAAACATTAAAAATTAAGATTGTTTGGGAAATTTTCTTAATCTTTCTACTTAATATAAGGAAAATACACACATAGAGTGTTTTCCATCTATACCCTGCCTTATGGCCTGAGGTATGTTCCCATAGCCTGAAATAATTGCCCAGGATGCTGAAGACATGCTAGAACCAGGAAATGAATCCATATCCTGGAGGACTTTACTATTGCCCTTTGTTATTGCAGTTGTAGCTGCCAAGTTTCCCCCAAGGAGGCCACTTAAAATTGTAATATGGTGCAAGAGAGCTGTCCCAAGAGATAAAACAGCCCTTTTAGAGGAGAGAATATATATACTTTAGTAATAGTCTCAGCAATTTCACCTTTATCTGCTTGACTTCTTTTATTTTGTTTTTTTGATGCATTTACTTTGTTTTATTGATGCACTTCGCCTTTGTTCAGTCCCGTTTGGCTCTCTGCAACCCCATTTGGGATTTTCTTGGCAAAAATACTGCAGTGGTTTGCCATTTCCTTCTCCAGTTCATTTGACAGATGAGGAAAACAGGGTGAAGTGACTTGCCTAGGGACATACAGCTAATAAGTGTCTGAGGGCAAATTTGAACTCAGGAAGATGCATCTTCCTGACTCCAGACCCAAGATCTCTGTGCACTATGGTGCCATGCAGCTGCCCATCTCAGTTCCATTTCTAGGCAGGAAACCATTGCCCTCTCCATCTACCTTCACAGCTCTTGATTGCACCTTTCCTTGTGTTTTCTTGTGAAACAATTAGACATCTAATACTATGACCACATTGACAGTGAAGATAGCATTCTGTCCTAGACTTGACTTCTCTTTTCAGCTAGGATGATGGAAAGTGGTCATGAGTAGATTGGGAAAGACATCCAAAAATAGATATCTGAATATTCCTCAGTACATACCTTTTCACCTTCCATTCTTCTGTCTGCCAGAACAAAATGCTCTCCTTAATTTTCACAATAATGTTCTAACAAACTCTACCTCATCTCCAAAAGGTCTTTCCCATTTAAGAAAACATTTTAACAAAAAAAGTGGTGACATTACCTAATGGAGAGCTTGCAACTGATAAATCATGTTACTTTCCATTTTTGAGATTTACCAATTATTAACAGAAAATTAGAATAACAAACATACACTTTAATCATTTGGAAACAGAATTATCCATTGGGCTTGATGTAGTTTGTTGCATTTTGCTGTTGCTTTTATTTACATTTTCTGTAGTCATTGTTTCCATTGATATTTTGGTTCTCATTTTTATTTCTCACATTATATCAGTTCATACTTTTATTCCCATGTTTCTCTGAATTATCTCTCCGTCTCTGTCTCTGTCTCTGTCTCTCTCTTTGTAAGGCTATTGGAGTTAAGTGACTTGTCCAGGATCATACTACTAGTTAAACTCACATCCTCCCAGCTCTGGTGCTCTGTCCATTGTGTCATCTAGCTTGTCCTCCCTGAATTCTTCATATGCTTCTTTACTTGCAGCTCAACAGTCTTCCATTTCACTTATATAGCAAGTCAAATCTCAGACATTTACATGTTGTGTGACTCTGGACAAGTCATTTAACCACTCTTTGCCTGTTTCTTCATCTACAAAACGATAATTATAAAGTAATAATTATAGCACCTACTTATCAGCAATGTTAAGAGAGGATTAAATGAGAAAATAATTATGAAGCACTTTGTAAACGTTCAAATGTCATATAAATGCTAGCTATCATTAAGGTTATCATTGATATTATTAATAGTAGTAATCATAATAATAATAGTTGATGTTTATGTAATACATTATGTGTTTCAGGCCCTATGCTAAGTGCTTTGCAATTAATATTTCATTTGATGCTCACAGCAACCCTGCAAAGATATTATCACCTACTGGTACTACTACCAATACTAGTGATATTACCACCAATTTATTCAACCATTTCTTAATTTTTGGACACTGAATTTATTCCCAGCTTTTTATATTAAAACTAGTCTATTATAGAGACTTTTGTACGTATGATTCTTTTCTTTCTGTAAGCCCCAGCCAATCTGATATGTCCTAAAATGACTGTTAAATAACAAGACATTGTGCTAAGCACTAGTGATTCAGAAATGAAGCAAAATATATATCTGTTCTCAGTTTATATTCCACTAGATCAGAGGAATAAACAGCTTTGTGAATTTTCTTGACAAGTCTTTAGTTGTTTTCTAAAATAGTTTTCCCTTTTAAAATTTCCTATTGCATTCTCAGAGTTGTTACTTGACATTTTTGTGCTCTTCTTAAACCATCCTCTTGGCTGTGAATTATTCTTCTGTACCCTTTGTACCTTAACCTGGCATGTGGGAGCCCTCTATGGCACTTGTTATTTATAAAGTCTCATGCATAATGTCTATTTGCTTCAAATCTGGCTTGTATTTTCTTAATGTGGCTACAAAGGTGCTTGGGAACTGGGGAAATAGGGTCAGAAACATGAGAAAGGGTAATAGTTCTCTACCTGAATGTAGCATCTGTTTCAAGGCTCTATACACAGAGAGTATTTGATCAATGTTCTCATTGATGGATTGGCCATTGCTATGGTGACTAGTAAGCCATCATTCCCCAAGCATGCTGTGACCATTGTCAGCTGCATGGTATCAAGTTAAGTCCTTTCATATATTTATTTTAGTAAACCTGGAGTTCTTAATGTTTGGGTTTTTTTATGTCTTTTTTTTTTTGTCATAAATTCTTTTGGCAGTGAAGCCTATAAACTCCTCTCAGGTATAGAGGATTAAAAATGAAACAGATTATATTGAAATTCAGTTAACAGAAAGAAAAAAAAAAACTACTACTTCAATTTCACAGACCCCAGGTTAAGAATCCCTGAATTATTGACTTCACATATATAATTAATATTATATTGTTTGCTTTTTCAGTAGGTGGAGGAGAGACTGGAAGGAAGGAGAGTATTTGGAACTCAAAATTTTTTAAAATGAATGTTAAAAATACTGCAGTAGACAGTGATATTATGTTATAAATATGGTTCTCCAACACTTGTATTCTTACTTCTTCTCATTAATAATAGCATTTATATTACAATTTTATAAATGTTATCTCGCTTGATTCTTATAACTTGGTGAAATAGGCAGTATAAGTATACTTACACTTCAGAAAACTGAAGCTTGAAGATAACTTGCAAATCTCAGAGATGAGATTTGAGTCCAATTTTCAGACTTTAACCAGCTCTCTTTCCAGGATGCTTTCCTGCCTTCCCTCAAGACCTTTACTGCTTTCCATTGTCATTTGTTTTTAATTGGAAGTTGTTCATCATTATAAAAGGTTATGTTGTGCACAAGTTAAGTATGTGGTGGAATGTTATCTGCTCTTTTTGTTGTGTTATTTTTTCATTGTCTCTCCTATAACAATCTATGATTGTGATGGCATTGTCTGGGAAAGGGAGTAAAATGAAGATTTTTAAAAGAGATTCTTCTTTATGGCCAACCATATTTCCAGAGTGCTTATGAACATGCTGCCCATTTCCTGATAGAGAGGTGATGAGTTCAAGTAAAGATTGAGCCCTTTGGAGGTATTTTGGACATGGCCACAGCAGGAATTTGCTTTGTTTAACTATACAGGGGTTTGTTTTTTCCATTCTCAATTGGCTAAGGAGGTTTGGGGAAAGAGACCTAAATTTTTTTTTAAGAGAGATTTTGCATTTGACAAGTAACTAAAGAAAAGATGACTACCATGTTACTGAGTACCAGCATAGATTGCCTAAAAGGCATGGTAATATGGAAATAAATGTTGCTGTTTCCAATTTTGTCTACACTGCATATGCTAGGTAATTGGAATTTTTTTCTTTTGTTTGGCTATTAGGAAAGATGAGTGCTTAGAATATTGATCATTCCCATGGGGTGGGGAGGGACTGGTCCTTTACATCCAAAGCAGATGCAAGGTGCTCCTTGATCAGTTCATTTCTAATCAAGAGGCCTCCCAGGACACAAAACACAAGTGCCAGCTTGTAGAAAACCTCTCTGCACTGACTAATGTACAGAGGTATATGAACAAGTTCAGGAAAAAAATGCCCACCCAATATGAAATGACCAGATTACTAGATATCCCAGCTATAAATATTTCTTCTTGGCTAATTTTTTAATGTGATTTAGAACCATAAATCCATAGACAGATCATCAGAACATAGCCGTAGAACTGGAAGGGACTTAGAAGGCTGTCTGGAGGCCAATCCCCTTATTTTAAAGATTAAAAAAAATAATAAACTCAGACCCAGGAAATAGAAATGGTTAGCCTAAGGTCCCACAGGTTGTAAGTTTCAGAAATGGGATGTGAGTGACAATGGAGTCATAGCCCCTGCTCTTTCCATTGTATAGTCTCATGGACTGGAAGAGACCTTAGAGATGACGAGCATTGGTCTTTGGGTAATTTCCTTTGTCTCTTGTTTTGTTTCCTCTGTCTCTGGTTTCCAGGTTTCTTTGGTTCTGTCTGCCCTCCAAGCAGGGAACAAAGGGACTCAGGCTTGCATCACTGCCGCCAGTGCTGTGTCGGGCATCATTGCCGATCTGGACACAACCATCATGTTTGCAACAGCTGGGACCCTCAACGCCGAGAACAATGAAACCTTTGCAGACCACAGGTCAGGGTGGTCAAAGTAAAGGGGAGGGCTGGTACAGAGGGTTGAAGACAGAAGACGGCCATCTCGGAGGTCGCCAGAGGCGAAGGCCAAAATTGAGTTTTAACTGCGTTAGGGAAATTCTGAAATTCACTCCAGAGAAGCAGGACCAGAAGGCAAAAAGCCTTATGATCCTGAAGAGGACTGGAAAAGAAAGCAGCTAAGATAAGGAGAGCAAGCCAAGTAGTCAAAATAAATCCTATTGACTAGAGTTAAAAGTAGAATCATTTCTTGAGCCTTTCATTTCACAACCCAAATAAAGCCTGCTCCAGTGAAGGATGACATTCTCACTCAGGAAAACAGGAAATCATTCCTGTAACTCATTCTCTTATTAACCACATGGCCATTGTATAGAGAAATGAATTGGGCCGAGAGCTTGGGGTTTTAGCTTGTTGAGGAAGCTGTGCTCATGATCTAACCTGTCTTCCTTGCCTGGGTCAGGAGCTTGGACCTTGAACAGCGGCTGAGGAATAGGCATTCCTGTAGCACCTCCCAAATTAGAACTGTCAGAATTCCCTGTGTGCTGCTGGAGGCCCCATCCCACCACCCAGCTGCTCTGTACCACCCTCCGGCTCTGATCCTGCTTCCTGGGGCGTGGAAGGAGAAAGGGATTCCCACCATTTCTTCTTCCAAGCTCTCCTCTTGCCACTGGCTTAGAAATCTCAACATAGAATACAGAATGTAGTGGAGAACTTCACCTTGGTCCATGTGGGCCCTTTTCTAGCCCCATTTGATTTCATACAGTGAGCTAAGCCTTCTGCTTCGTTTCTTAGCTTGTGAAAAAGCACGTCTCACTCATGCACACACACAAAATGTAGGGCTAGAGAACTAGGGACAGCTAGGTGATGCAGGGGGTAGAGCATCAAGCCCTGAAGGCAGGAGAACCTGGGTTTAAATATGGCCTCAGACATTTACTAGTTATATGATCTGGACTAGTCATTTAACAGAGTGAGACAGAGACAGAGAAAGAGATAGACAGATGGATGTGAGAGTCTTCCTTTGGAAGGAATGGAGAAGCTGCCAAATGATAAGGAGCAAAATGTGAAAATCTTGGATTTTAGAGCTCTCTGTCTCTGTCTGTGTGTCTATCTGTCTCTCTCGGTCTGTCTGTCTGTCTCTCCCTCTCTTTCTCTCCTTCTCTCTCTCTTTGTCTCTCTTCTCTGTCTCTCTCTTGATAAGGAAATCCTTTTATCCTTCTTTGACAACAACTTTCTCCAAGTGTTCCTTCTTAAAGTCTTGGTTCTGTGAGTACCATGGTTTGGCTGATGGACATCTCAACTTTTTACCACACAGCTTCACACAATCAGCAGGTTGTCTATTGCCCCTTTATTCTCTTCTGCCTTATTTTTGCTTACAGGGAGAACATTTTGAAGACAGCAAAGGCCTTGGTGGAAGATACAAAACTACTGGTATCGGGGGCTGCTTCAACTCAAGATAAACTGGCCCAAGCAGCTCAGTCCTCAGCCGCCACCATCACCCAACTTGCTGAGGTGGTAAAGCTGGGAGCAGCCAGCCTAGGTTCTGATGATCCTGAGACCCAGGTATGAGAATTACTAGGGGGATCTAAAAATAAGAGCTTAAATTAACCTCTCTGACCTTAAGTTTCATCAGCTGTAAAATAATAGATGTCCTTCCAGTTCTTCATTTGTAATCCTATTCTTGTATTTGTGGTCATGGTCTTTGTAGTTATCCAAAGTAACTAACTCCAGTCATATTTCTGAAAGTAAAACAAGGTATAAAGTTAACATATGATTTCATGCATGTTTGACTTTGGGAGATGGAAATTAATTCAGTGACCTGGCAGGTTCTGTCCCAGCTCTAGAATTATCACTTCTGTTCTCTTAAATACAAGCAGGTTCAGTGAGAAGCTAACCATGTAAAAGCCTCTCAAAAAAGTTACTACTCTTTCCTATTTGTTTGGCTCATTCCAGCCCATCAGGTGGTAAACTCTTCACACTTAGCTTCTTAAAACTTCCTACACAAGTCCGTCCCTTCAGTTCGAGTGACTCCTAACAGACAAAAACTTTTTATTCATATGAGAAAGCAAATGGTGTGGTGTGCTTTGTTAATAAGTGATTGAAGTGAGTTAATAAAACACTAGCAACTTTTCCCCCAATGGCTGTGCCCCTTTCTTCCTCGGACATCCTCTACTGGAGCATAACTCTGAAGGGAAGCATTCCTTAGATTGCAGGATGTTTTCCCTGCTGGATTTCTTTTTGATAATATCAGAATCCAAATTGGCTGCCCTGTGGAATTTTAAGTATTCGCACAATTCCTTCCTGTGGTATTGCTTTTACCCCATGGAGGACTGAAAGACTATCACTTGATAACCAGAAGTAGAGCCATACATTGGCAAGAAAGAGTTTGTTTTGGTGCGAAATATACCATATAGACTCTGGAAAGTATAGGGCCACCCTGTCTTCAAAGATGAAATGTGAGAATTGAGCTTAAGGTAGATGATGACAGAGTTTCCAAATGCTGCTTAGAGTAGTTGGATGTCTTTCTGTGGATTCTTAAGCTTTTGAAAATATCCAAGAGGTGTTGCCTTGATTTCTTGTGGGAAATGGCCAGTAAAACACTGACTTCCCTGAGCTAATCACCAGCTAGTTGGGAAGTACTCAGTAATTAAGGAAAAGTAGGAAAGTGCCTTTTGCCCATTTCTTCATCATCTCCAACCACACAAGGAGACCACCACCCAGTGTTCCATGACAATAAGGAGCTGGTACATGGGCAGTAGAGGCAAAACATCTACCACCATTTTTTCTCCACTTCCAGAAACTTGGCACTCCTTTTATGAAAGAAATATGGAAAACTGAGTAAGGTGAGGGAAGAAATACTGCAAAAATATGGCTTGTTGTATCAAATAGTCACAGTTACCATGGAGTAAAACAGATTAAGATAATGCATTTTGTGAAAGGGCATGCTAGTGTATATATTGAATTATTTGGTCTCATGAGGTAAAGGTAGTATTGAGTCAGAGTGACTGCTTATCTGTCTCATTCCCTTTGTAGGAAATGAGACCAGGTCAACAAAGCCACTGGCTAAAAACATATTTAGCTGTACTGCTTTTTAATAAAAAGCAGCAGAGTGCAGTAAAGAAAAGATTGGCTTTAGAGTTGAGAATGTCTGGTTTCAAGTCCCACTTTTGATATCTGCTTCCTGTGTGCTGGTGGGCAATGCACTTTTTACCTCCTGGTTTTCCAGCCATTTCTCTGAAAGCTAGAAGTTAGAGATTAATTTCCATTCTGAAAGTTCCTCGGATCATTGAAATCACGGGTCACAACAAAACATTTTTATTTTACAAAGATAATCCTTCTCTCTGCCCAGTTCCTCATGGCATCTTCCTTATGCTAGTGTTTTATGCATAGTCAAGCAAAACTAATTCCTATATTGACCATGTCCAGAAGTGTCTTATTCAGTATCTTTAGACAGTCACTTCTCTGTAAGGAGGTCAGAAGCATTCTTTATTATTGGACCTCTGGAGTCATGCACGGTCATTAAGAGAGCTTAATCCTTCGTATTTGACAGGATAAAGATAGATGGGGTTGTGATGTGATTTCCTCCTCTTTTTGTGGCTCTTTTCTTTTAGGTGGTACTGATCAATGCCATAAAAGATGTGGCCAAAGCCCTTTCTGATCTTATCAGTGCTACAAAAGGAGCTGCCAGCAAGCCAGCCGATGATCCATCCATGTACCAACTCAAGGGTGCAGCCAAGGTGAGAGGAGGGCCTTCTTTTTTCCCTGACCGGTCTTTCAAATGGCAATTCACTCAAGCGTTTATTGGTATTAAAGGTCATTTTTTTTTTCTCCATGGCCTGGTTATTTGTAGCATGCTATTATTACCTGGTTAAAACCTTTCAGTTTTGTTCTCTATGAGTTTGAAATCATCTTTAGCAACACGGTCTTTCTGGTGACAAAAATAACCTGTTAAAGTGATTTATTCAGCACTTTGTGTGATCTCTGTCAACATAGCATCCTATCTTATATCAAGTTTAACACAGCAGTAGTTCTGTCACAAGCCTAGCTTTGCTATTCAAGTACCATCTTCCCGGCCCTTTACGGTGAGCAGTGAGTTTGACAGGTCACTGAATTTGCAGTTTAAGGTTGAGAATCTTTGGTTTGATGCCAGGTAAAAATGAGAGCACAAAATAGTGTCATAATTTTCATCAAGAGGTTGCATAGAAATGTTTTTCTCAGCTAACACATATTTTTTTCCTCTTCTTCCCAAGATTCTCTACCCTCTTTTTCTCCCAACACATTTTTAAAAAAGCAAAAACTCTTGTAACAAACTTATGCATAATCAAACAAAACTAATTCCCATATAGACCGTGTCCAAAAACGTCTCATTCTGTATCTTTAGACCATCACTTCTTTATCAGGAGACAAGAAGCATTCTTTATTATTGCACCTCTGGAGTCATGCATGATCATTAAGAGTTCTTAAATTTTTGAGAGATCCATTTTTACAATATTGTTATAATATAAATTATTTTCCAGTTCTTTTCACTTCACTTTGCAACAATTCATACGTGTCTTCTTAAGCCCTTCACTCAGGTCCAGTTATGACCCACAATTTGTCCCCTTATAGCACAATAGTATTCTATTACAATCATATCCCATAATTTGTCCCTTAATTTTCATTTGTTTGCCACCTCAAAAGAGATACATATATGAAATTTTTTTCTTTGATTTCTTTAAGATTTATACCCTCATAGTGATATTGCTAGATCAGATGGCACGTAAAATTTACTAACCTTGAGGACATAGTTTTAAATTGCTTTCCAGGGTGACAGTACGAATTCAGAGCTTCATTAATATTATCTAACACTTGCCATTTTCCTTTTTTACCAACTTGCTACATGAAAACTAAAGTCACAAAAAGACCAATGTTGCCCTCACTTATCCTCCACTGGATATTTTCATTATCCAATTAATAATCTTGCTTGGTCACTG
This sequence comes from Myrmecobius fasciatus, assembly GCA_023553655.1. Classification (NCBI taxonomy): domain Eukaryota; kingdom Metazoa; phylum Chordata; class Mammalia; order Dasyuromorphia; family Myrmecobiidae; genus Myrmecobius; species Myrmecobius fasciatus. The sequence goes on along the minus strand of JAJPUD010012763.1, from coordinate 9,338 downwards.
TAAGAGATTCATCAACAGTTATGACTCAGGCATGCCATATTTAAAAAGAGCAAAACTGAAAACTGTGAAAGAAGAAAATCAGAAAGGAATCATGTTTGGTCACCCATTGTCCCAGAAAGCTTGATAGCCACTTAGTTTCTTTGAATGATTCCAGGGCTTTGAGTGGTATTGACTTCCAGGTTAGCTGATATTTATGCATGGGTTGCATGCCTTTATTAAGCTAAACTGATACACCTATTTATATCTGGTCCATCTTTCACTTTATGACTACTCAATGTGAAATTTCCCAGAATTATGATATATAAGGCATTACCTGATTCCTGCTTTGGCTTCCGTGACTTTTTCATTTTCCATGCTCTCCCTCCTCACTTCCATGTGCCCAGGTCAAATACCACCTCCTACAAGAGCCCTTTTCTGGTCTTCCCAGTTGTTATTACCTTGCTTCTTTATTTCATTTTATAATATATTTATTTTGCATATATCTTACTTATCTTTGAACATATTGTATCCCCTTATATTTATATCCCCAGCACCTTGCATAGTTTGCCATCATAGTAAGTGGGTAATTAATGCTTCTTGATTCACTGAATTAGGTAAAAGGAGAAAAAATAATTCACTTTTCTCATAGTAGGATAGAAAGATTATGAATACATGAGTGAATGAGATTCATATATCCATTTTTTGTAACATAAAAGCATTGCATGTGGGATGTTAAATTGTTTTTGTTTTGCTTGCAATGTTCTCTAAGGCTCTGGACCTTTTCTTTTTCTTTGGGCATTGTCTGATTCAGTGATCTTAAGATCTCCCCTAAGAAATCACTTGGCATCTCTATGCAGATGACTGGTATTCCAGACTTACATCACCAGCTACCTTTTAAACTTTTAAACTAGATGTTCCAAAGGCATTTCAAACTTAATATGTTCAAAGCAGAATCTGTCATCTTTCCTACCCAAACCCACCCCTCTTCTGAACTTTCCTATCACAGCTGAGGCTGCTTTCAATTCACTCATGTTCAGAAAGTCAGTACCTTCCTCAATTCCTCACTCACCCTGAATATCCAGTAAACTGACAGATCTCTCCTAGTTTTCTGTCCTCCATTCACACAAATACTACCCTAATTCAGTCCTTATGGACCTTTCACTTGGTTTATTGTCATTTGAATTAACTCTGCTTCATACCTCCCCTTTTGATTCTATTCTCTCATCAGAATGTAAGCTCCCTGGGGCAACTAAGTGGTACAGTGGATAGAGCACCAGCCTGTAGGCAGAATGATCTGAGTTCAAAAGTTTATTAGCTGTGTGACCCTGGACAGTCACTTAAGTGCTTCAAAAAAAAAAAAAAAAAAAAAGAAAAGAAAAAGAAAAGAATGTAAGCTGCTTGAGGGCAGGGACAGTTTCAACTTTGGTCTTTGTATACTTAGTGCTTAGTACAGTGCTAGGCACATAGTGGGCACTTTAAAAATGTTTATTAATAGATTGATATTTGTTCCAACCTGAAGATTATGTTAACAAATCAAAGCAAAACCTCAATGGAAGTTTTGTTGTTGGAGTTTTGGTTATGTTTTTGTTTTGTCAGTTTTCAGTATTTCACATATTTGTGATGTCATCAAACCTGTGATTTAGTGTCTCTTCCTTAGGGTAAAATCTTCAACCCACATATTATTTCTTCTCTTTTTCTTAATCCCTTTTTAGGTGATGGTAACAAATGTCACATCTCTCCTAAAGACAGTGAAAGCCGTGGAGGATGAAGCCACCAGAGGCACAAGAGCTCTGGAAGCTACCATTGAGTACATAAAGCAAGAGCTCACGGTAAAGAACCATATAATTGCCCCCTACAAACTTTACCCTTAAAACTCATTTCCTTTATTTGTAGATGATGCTGTCATATAGTGCACCTAACTTAAACTGCCCCATGTCTTTCAGATGTGAAATATGCTCAGATGTTACACTGCAGAAAAGAGGATTTTGGTTCATTAATATCTGTACCTACTGCTCTTCTTCCTCCTCTTTTCTTGCCTCATTATGTCCTGCCATTCATTATCCTCACTCTCCTAAGGAATTAACTGAAAATGAACCACAATCTGTTGGAGCCTTTTTTTTTTTTTTAAGTTAATTTTGTACATAAATTCAACTGTAATTATGTGACCCTCCCCTTTCCTTTTCTTTGACTTGGTCTTTCACCTGTGGTAAAATCAATTCACACCCTGTTAGTAGAAAGGAGAAATCCCATTAGGGTTTGCCTGGGAGGCATTAACTTCCACCCAGTTGACTTAATCTCATGTTAATTATTCAGACCTTAGTTGATATAGCATTAGTTTGTACTTGAAAGATTAAAATGAAAATACAGTATTTACTCCAACCAGACAATGTTTCAGAACTACTCTTCCCAATCATGCCAGAGCTTTGTAGCCTTTGTGCTTGCCCAAAGTTTCCCAAAGAGTCAGAAAAAGGAGGGCTCTGTGCATATACAAATTGTCTCCTGAATATATCTACACCCCCACCACAGCCCTCTGCTATTTTCCTGGACCCAGCCTTTTTTTCCCCTCCCTTCATTATTGGAATGTTGCTTCTTGAGTTAGATGTGCTGATACGGACGTCTCTCTTCCTCTTCTGCCTAACGGGGAAACCCTCTAGTAAGCTGCTTCCTTAAGTTCTTCAAAGATGCCATATTATCTGGAATTAGAGCAGCCACGTGGCCCAGTGGATAGAATAGCAGGCCTGGAGTCAGAACTGAATTCAGTTCCTTCCTCAGATGCTAACTATGTGACTCGGGCAAGTTAATTAACCCTTCTTTACCTCATTTTCCTAATTTGTAAAATGAGCTGGAAAAGGAAATAGCAAACCACTCCAGTATCTTTGCCCCCCCCCCAAAAAAAAAAAATCAAGTACTATCTGGATGCTGGTCCTTTTCTCAGGTAGCTAATGTCCAGTACAAAGTGAACAGCATTTATAATTAACCCTAGGGGGGAAAAAAGACAAAAAAATACAAACCCGAAACAGCAGGCCACCCACTCAGTAGTCTTTGATTTGATTGATGGGTGCAGCTTTAAAGTAGGATATACATTTACCATGGTTAATTTATTTCAGCATCTCTAAAGATGTATGTGTTGCTAAATAATTCACAGTGTCACCATAGCTCATTCGACTTGAGCTCCTCTGCACAATTATGCAGTTATATTTGTAAGAGAGGCTAAGAATAGAGTGAGCTCAATGCCTCATTTCCCCCAACCCCACACCCCTTTAGAGAGATACATGAGTCCTCTGAGATGCATCCAGGTCAGCTCTGCCCTGCAATCCACAAACAAATCTAAGGGGCTTGCACGGTCTTTAGAGCTGCTGGGGCATCAGTATGGAAGAAGGAAAAGGATGGGGGCTAAAACAATTACTTTCCCAGGACAGTTTAAGTTACAAATATTGGGTGTCAGTTTCTGCAACTGAATGGGTTAATATTTTACGCATGCCTTCCACAGCCTATTCCTTGTGTAGGTGTTAGAGGCTTATCAGGGCTAGAGTCTTGACAAGCAAGAATAATATTACTGTACTCAAATTAAATTTCTAATTTCCTGCTATTTGAAGGTTGTTTCCAATTGCTGCATCTGTTTTGAGGCACTGGGCGGTGGCCTGGCAAAGAGAGAAATAAGTTGTAGGTTGTTTTTTTTTCCCCCCCTTTCTCCTCTTACCTTCCAGGTATTTCAGTCAAAGGAAGTACCAGAAAAGACATCATCACCTGAAGAATCGATAAGGATGACGAAAGGCATCACTATGGCAACCGCCAAAGCCGTGGCCGCTGGGAACTCGTGCAGACAGGAAGATGTGATTGCTACTGCAAATCTGAGCCGAAAAGCAGTGTCTGACATGTTAGCAGCTTGTAAGGTAAAGATTTACTTCCCTATGCTTCTAATTTGGCAGGGATTTTTATCAATAGGCAATGTTCACTTTTGATCGAGCTGTTTAGCTTAGGTTTCAGGGTGTGGAGTTGGAGGGAGGTGGCAGAAATTCTTAAATCTTTAGCTTCAGGTGTCCACTAGCACATGGACATTCTTCCTGGTTACTTTGAGGTAGTTTTGTACTTGAGAATGGCTGTGTTGCTAACTTTCTGACTTAATCCTTCCACTCTCCTTATTTTCTGTTCTTTCCTAAGAAGGAAATTTCTTAGTAAAGAGCCAGGCTGAAGAAACCCAGGGAATTGTAGTAAATGGGTTTTAACTGTTTTCCAAACTATGTTTCCCAGCTTAAAAGTTATTTGGTAACTATTCTTCCCACAGTGATAGAGAAAGCCCTTTGCTGAAGCACAGCTCTCATGATAACGGGGAGTAAATTGGACAAACAAAACTTAACTTTGAAGAGCTGTGTTGAAGCTAAGCCAGATAAAGTACTTGTTTGCAGCTTGTTGGCAAAATTAACTCTTTGCTCCCTACTGTGAGAGCCATTTCAAGTCCATGATCTTTAAAAGGGGCAAGGGGGGAGTGGAAGGAAAATTAAATTGGGGTTAGGGGGCTGGAAGCCACTACTTCATTACAGATGGAATTGGTCAGAACTCCCCTTACTTAAGGGGATTTAAATTCTTTGGCAGCTAGAAGGTTACCAAAATTAGTTTTATGGCCATTTGTTGAGAGGTGAGGAAGAAAGAATACTTAAACTCAAACCCTTGTTTATAATTTCTTCTAGAAGATTCCTAAGTAGCACTAGGATAATAAAATGTGAAACATTAGCATGGAAGGGGACATTTTTGTTTAAAAAATTTTATTCAATTTTAGAACCTTTTTTTAAATAGAATTGAAATGGATGGAGCAAGAAAGGAAAGATGAGAAATGCAAAGGTTCTTTGCTTCTTTGAAAAAGTCTTTATATAGTTCAATCATAAAATAGTCATCTTTTGTCATAAGAACAAGAGAGAAAATTGAATTAGTGAAGAGTGGTAACATGAGGAAATGTAATTTAAAAACATTCATCATTTTTTAAGAAAAAAAGGTTCTCTCCAACAAATTGCTTGTCTTCTCAGTGAGGTGGGGAGGAATGGAAGTAAAGAATTTGGAACTCAAATTTTTAAAAAAACAAATGTTAAAAATTGTTTTTACATGTAATTGGGAGAAAAATAAAATATAAAAAAAAATAAAATATTAAATAATTTTTGAAGCTTATTTAAAAAAAGAAAGATGAGTTCTCAATGAAAACTGTGAAACATTGTGTTCCTGGCCACAGGGAATACTTACCCAAGTGTACTGGCTCTTCTTAACCCTTACTCTTTCTCTAAAATTCACTGTTCATCCCATTTCTAATCCTTTGTGATCAAGTTCAGTTAGATTCCCACAGGGCCCCATCAGTACAGATCATTGTCTGGCCAGTCTGCCCTGCTTATCAGTTTAAAAGCAGGGCCAGGAAGGCTTTATGTGAGAGTAGCTAAGCAATTCCTGACCTTCTGCATCCATTGGGGAAAGCCAGGCACAGAGAAAGGCAGCCTGCTGACTCAGGGCTTCTCTCACTAAAACATCTCTCCAGTGTCTCCAAGTACCTTCCCTCAGTGTCACTTGGAAAAAAAAGTGTTTTTGTGTTCAGTGACCATGAAAATTTGAAATTGATGATGACCATCTTTGCCCTGTTATTCATTTTTCTTTAGTTAGAAATTCAAAAAACTTGAGATAGCAAAGCTGTGCTTTCCAAGCAGACCTGCACAAAGTATGCAGACATTGGAATCTTTTATGGATTGGGTAGATATATTCCTGGAAAGTTTTTTGGATCCTAATTATTGGGCTTCCTTATTAAGATTGGTCAGTGCCTCGTATAGAGTGATGTTACAGGAAGCACGAATTGCAGATCAGAGAAACAATTGGGTTTGCTGCAGTGCTGCTTGGTGATAAAACTGACTTAATTGAAAAAAAAAAAAAAGATTCCCAGCATTGCACAGGGGCTGGTACCTTTATCATGGGTACATGTCCCTAGAGAGGGGCAATGAAGGAGCTAACAGGATATAGAAGAAAGTTTTTAATGGCAGTGAAATAGAGAGACGTGGGGGGTGGAAGGAAGGCACAGTGATGGAGAAGTTGATGTCAGTGGTGACCCAGAATTAAAGATCTAGTGTATTTCTCATGAGTGAAGCATAATTTTTCATTCTCTCCCGTTCAGTATTTTGCCAATATGCACAAAACAGCACCTGACAACAATAAAACATTTATTATTAAAATAATATTCTTTATTATATTTATTATTTCAAATATATTTGATCTACCTATCAAGAAGAAATACCCCCATTTTGCAGTTTTCTAACACCTTACTCCCCAGTGATGCTGGCCTCCTGGCTGTTCCATGAATAAGGTGCTCTGAAACAAAGATAGATTTGGTGATTAAAATAGAAATGGAATGGCTTTCAGTTTTTTCCATCTGTTTCTCTATTAGGTCAAACTTCTTCCTCCTTATTTCAGAAATGGAGAGATGGAATAAAAGATGGAAATGGAGAGAGATAATAAAAATATTAACTTTCTCAGTCATTTCATGCTCTCCTCTATCACATGATGGCCTTCCTCCTTGCCAAAGGTCAAGCCCCTCCTCTGCATCTTTGATCCCATCTCCTCTCACCTTCTCTAGTAGATTGTCTTCACCATTTTCCTCCTCTTTTTTAAGCATCAGTATCTTCCTCTCTACTGGTTCCTTCCCTGCTATCTACCTCCAAAATGCCCAAGTTTTCCCCATCCTTCAGAAATTCTTACTAGATCTCACCATCCCTCCAAACTATTTGTCTTATATTCCTATCGTTCCAGCCATACCTCTTGAAAATGCTGGGTATCTCCTCCTCACAATGTCATCTTAACCCATTTCAAACTGTCTTTTTGCTTTTTTTCACTCAATTAAAACTGCCTTCTCCAAAGTTACCAGTGATGTGTAAATCACTCTCATGGAACATTCTCTCCCTGCATCTTCCTTGATCTCTCTGCAACATTTGACACCCTTACTCACCCTCTCCTCTGGAGCTTTCCTGCTCTCTCTGAGTTTCCTTGACATTGTTCCCTTCCTTTCTCTTTGGTCCTTCTCAGACTTTGTTAGTTCATCATTATTCTTAATTCTTTCTATCCCCATTTGGGGTTTTCTTGGCAAATATTCTAGAGTGGTTTGCTACTTTATTTTTCAGATCATTTTACAGCTGAGGAAACTGAGACAAACAGAGTGAAGTCACTTGCCCAGAGTGACCCAGCTAGTAAGTGTCTGAGGCCAGTTTTGAACTCAGGAAGATCAGTTTTCCTGATTTCAGATGCAGCACTCTACATTGAGCCACCTAACTTCTCATAGGTACCAAATGTCAAATAGATATTTTAAGCGGGATGTTCCAAAGTAACTCAAACTCGACTTTTTCTTCCCAAACCCATCTTTCTTCCTATCAAGAGCACCATCTTTTCATTATCTCAATTCATAAGCTTTGTATATATCCTCAACTTTTCACTCTCACCCATCTCATATATCCACTCAGTTGCTAAAGCTTGTAATTTCTATATCTACTACATCTATTACATGTTTCCCCTTCCTCTTTATAAATATAAAACTCCCATCCTAGTTCAGGCTACCTTCATCTCTTCTCACCTAGACTATTTGACTTAGCCTCCTATTAACTCTCTCTGCCTTAACTCCTTTTTGTTTTATGTCTCCTCCATACAGCCACCAAAGTAATTTTCCTAAAGCATTGGTCTAACCATGTCACCCTGAACTCAACAAGCTCCTGATCAAATATAAACTACTCTGTCTAGCAGTTAAATCTGTATAATGTGATCCCTTGCTCCCTTTCTGTTCTTCTTACACATTTCTGCCTTGCATCCAGCCATATTGGTATAATTGCCATTCCTGACACATAGCACTTCATCTCCCAACTTCTTACCTTTGTACTGTCCTCCGTGTCTGTTATGCCCTTTTTCTTCATCTCCAACTCTTACAATCTCTAGCTTCCTTCTAGACTCAGTTCAGATGTGCTTTCAAGATGAAGCCTTTCCTAATCCTCTGGGATGCTAGTGCCTTTCTTTCCAGCTTGTATTCACTTTTGTACATCATGTATATATTTACATGTAGACCTGTAATCTCGCTTTGGAAATGTAAGCTTATTGAGGGCAGATGCTATTTTACTTTGATCTTTGAATCCCCAACACTTAGCACAGTGTCTGACATAGGGTCTGGAGGCATTAGTAAGCAAGTGCTTAATAAATGTTTGTAGATTCATTGATTGGCTTGCTATTGGGTAAAATGACTTTGCAAGTGAGCTAAAAATTCAAGCTTTACAAAACATTCTGAAAATTCACATTTTTAGATTGCTTAACAAAGTTGATGAAAAAATAGCACCATAGAGACTTCTGAGAATCTGATGCTTCCAAGGATACTTTTAAGTGCCTATTTTTCCTTTGAAATTCAGGGTAGACAAATGAAGATGCCAGGTTGATAAAGCTTGAGTTGCTTGCTTGTAGATTGTGTATTCTTACGGATTAGATAGTTAGCAAAGCATAATAGAACATTAGAGCTGGAAGAGACCTAGGCAGATCTCCTGTCTTCAGTGAGGCAGCTGAACCCCAGAGAAGGGCCATGATTTATTCTAAATAACATTTAGTCTGTTAAATACCTGAATCAGAACCAAAATCAGATTGCTCTTCCACTATATCATGATGTGTTGTATGGCCCAGAATTAAATAATGAACAGGATTCTGAGGTACTCACCAGCCCAAATGGTGTCACAATAACAAGATGATAGGATAAAGGACTTAGGCCAGTTGGCCTTTAGGGTCTTTAGGGAAGATTCCCGGATCCATGGGATTCATCTCCAAGGATCACTGACTTTTCCTTTTGTTAAACTGGACTTAGATAATATTTAGAAAGCATAAAAACATGTTTCTTGAGAATTCTCTTTGGATTATAATAAAGACATCTTTAATTAAATATTAGAAATTGTACTATTTAAATTGCATTTCATATTTGTAACATTTTGAGGGATGGGATGCTCACTAATTGAATTCCACAAATTTTGTTGCTGCCATGTGAAGGAGAGACATTGTAAATGATCCACATTGGTAAAATCCATATTTCCTTCTGAGTAAGGGATTAGAAAATGTTGTATTCCAGATAGTGTAACAACTGTGGAAGCATGGCTTGTTTGCCTGGATGTACATCAATATTTTAACCATTGATGATGCTTTAGAGTCACTTCTGAGATTTGTTGTCATAAATTTCCTAAGGGACATGGAACAAAGGCCACGAATAACCTCAGTGGTCCTCCTGCTTCCTATTTCTCGGTGAAGTAGAACTCTGAAACCCCTGAATCTCTTGTGAAAATGAGGCTTGAAAGCAGTGGCAATCAGTGTGGGTCCTTAGGACA
>JAJPUD010012762.1:15602-33762 GCA_023553655.1 Myrmecobius fasciatus | reverse complement strand
GGGAGATGTATATATATATATATATATATATATATATATATATATATATATATGCAATTTCTACTTCAGTTGTACTGAACTTAAGAAGCTTCAGATTTATACAAGAAGAGGTACCTAGCCCGCAAGTGGTGATGTGGGACTGACATTCAAGGAAGAGGTTAAGATTACATATACAGATTTTGTACCCATAAAGATAGTAATGATAATTGTAATATGTAATATTAAACAATATTGTGCAAAAAGGTTTTTTTAATTGTTTAGTTGCTAGTTATTCCAGTCATTTTACTACTTTAAATAAGTACCTCAGGTGGACTTTCCTTTTACTAGGTCCTAACATATAGTAAGTAATATTTTAGAGTGATACTCCAGTGAAGAAATATTAAAAGGGATAGATGGAAATACTGGCAGGATTTTTCATAGAGGTCAAAGAGCTTCATCCATCTCTTTACCTCTAACACCATGCAAATGTAATTAATAAATGGAGAGTGCACCAGATGGAAAGTACGCTTTTCTCACTATAAATATTACATTCTCTGTACTCTACAAAAGGAACATAAATAGATTTTCTCTCTCTTTGATTTCAAACTGATCCAGTTTGATGTAATATGCTTGCCAGCATATAGATTCACTTGAACATAACTACTGCTGCTGTCACATAATTCATGTTCCTAATGCAGAACTTGGCACCAGGTAGGATATTTTTTTTCCTTTTTTTTTCAGTCAGAGCTTTTATTCTATCCAATAGCTCTTTGATGGATTGTCAAAGAGCATTCCTTTAATCTGTGCTGTAAGTCTTTTTTTCCCATTCACTACTGGACATGTGCTGCCATCAGCATATATGTTGCCATTCCTCTTTTATGATTTTGGCTAAAAGCCAATATAATAAGAAAAATGATATTAATTCATGAGGGTTATATGATGACAGGTGCTTTTAACTGAAAGAGATGGAATTATGCTTTCCTACTATTCAATAAATAGCATTTTATATTACCTTGGGATAAAACATTATTATTGTACCATTTTGGCTATACATTCCCCAATTAACTGTATCTTTCTCCCTATATTTTAAGATATAAGAAAATTTGCAGTTATGGACAGAGATGTTTTGTAGATACTGTGGTCATAATTCTGGAGTCACAACTCTATTTCTAATCCATATTCACTAATATAGAGGCATAAATAGAATAAGGCTTTGTATCAGGATATTGAAATCTAAGAAAGAAGCAGCTTTGTAGTAGGGCCTACTTGAAAGATTCCTACTCCTGGGAAATGTACATCATTTTGTATTCTGTAGGTGGTATGGATCAAGTACTCCCATATAACGTGCTCTGGGACACCCTTCCCTGTTCTGTAATGATATCAATCAAAGAACTGTTCTCTGATCTTCCATGTCAAGTACCATCTAAATTCTTCCATATAGTTTTTATAACTCCTAATTTAAAGCTATGGATTATATTTCATGATTCTATGCAAATATAATAACCACTTCCAAAGCAGATATATGTATCTTGAGGTAACATTTTTTTCTCTTGAGATAATATTCTGTTTCATGATAATTTCTTTATTGATAATATGATAACATACAGAATAAAATTAAATTTAATAAAGAATAAGTCAGATTTATAACATTATAAAACTTGATTTAGTATTAGGCATGTAAAATTTTATATTATCCTGATTCATTGAGTATCTCTGGGAATCATAAACACAGAAACACACAAAGTCACCCACTTGACTGTGAACAAATAACTTCATATTCCTGGGCATCAGTTTCTTCATCTCCAAAAGATTAGATTATCTCTAAGGCTCCTTACAATTCTAAATATAAACACAATATTAGTTGTGGCTTCCTAATCTTACTAAATGAACCATGTTTTCAACATTAAACTGAGGTTAAGCAAAGCTTTTCCATAAAAATCCTTGATTGGGACTGTATCTGTATTACACAATGCATTTGGAAAAAAAAAGGGTAAATATTCATGTGAGCATGAAATACATTGGTTGTAGTCATATGACCTGAGTTCCAAACTTGCCTTTGCCACTAACTTTTTATATGACCTTGTGTATGTATGTGTACACATATGTACATAATTTATGTGTGTGTGTGTTTCTGAGCATATGGGGATATGTATTTATGTGGGTAGATATATGTGTGTATGTAGCTATATGGATATATGTGGGGGAGTTGGATGTGAATATGTGAGTGTGTCTGTGTGAATGTGTGCTTAATTGTAGCTTGCTTGGAAGATGTGGAGTGGGCATGAAAGGGGAAAAAAGAATAAATTAAAAATTGTACAGCAGAAAACAAAATCAAACTACAAGGAAGTAAAAGAAAACTGTATGCTGGTGAATACATGTTTTCTATTAATATATATGCTTTTATGAAATGGAAATTTATTGTTATTTATTTTATATCACTCCTGATGTTTTGCTGGGCACATGATAATATTTTATTTTGTCCTTTTCTGTCTTTCTATGTCAATTCCATTTTTTCCTATTGTGTATTTAATTCAATAAAAAAGTTAAAAAAATTAAAACATTTAAAAAAATTTAAATTTTAAAAATAATTAAAAGGAGAGGTTATCTATCTATCTATCTATCCATCTATATACATATACATATGCCTGTCCTTTTCATGATTGAAAAATATTAGAAATTGAGGGGATGTCTGTCAGTTGGGAATAGCTGAATGAGCTGTGGTATATGAATGTGACAGAATTCTACTATAAAATGATGAAAAGACAGATTTCAGAAAAAGAATTTGTATGAATAGAGAAAAAATGAAATGGACAGAATCAGGAAAACATTGTACACAGTACTTGCAACATATTGTCTTGATCAACTATGAGTGACTCAGCTGTTCCTGGCATCATAATGACATAAAACAAGTACAAAGGACTTATAAAAAAATGCTATCCATTAACCAGACTAAGAATTAATGGACTCTGGATGCAGAGCAAAGTTTTTTTTTTCCCATTTACTTTATTCTTATATTTTTATTTCCCTTTTGTTCTTTTTTTCATAACAATGATTAATATGAATTTTTTTTTTACATGATAGCACTTCTATGAACTATATCAAATGCCGTCCACATTTGAAGAAGAAGTGCGCAAGGAGGGAAGGAGAAAAATTTAGAACTCAAAATCTTGTAAATATTAATGCTAAAAAAATTTGACAAGTAACTGGGGGAGAATGTTACTATTTAAAATGTCTTACACCTTTTTAAAATTTTTAATTAAATATTAAAACAATAGTTTTAACATGTAATAGAGGGATTATTATAAAAAAGAAAAAAAATGAGGGGCAAACATAAATAATTGAATTCAATTCAATAAATTCTAATCAAGTGCTCATTGGCCAGGCATTGCTACTATTCCTATATAGGATAAACAGTGTAAATTGAAAGCAGTATCAGAAAGGATACCAGCAGCTGCAAGGGTGTCTGGGAAATGTTCTTAAAGGAAACCAAGGAACTCAGGAGGTCTTGAGGAAGAGCATTATAGCCATAGGAGCACTGAAAAGTCTGATGTGGTGTGCAAGGAAGAGCAGAAAAGACCAGTATAATTCAGTCATATAATATATGAAGGGAATTCTCATCCTGCACTCTTATTTTCTGTCAAGAAGTGCAATAACAAAACAAAATAATTATCATTAGTTTTCAAGAATCCTATTTAGTCATGATGTTCTTAAAAGTTTATAATAATGATATTCCCTTTTCCCCTTTTTTATCAAAGATTTTTATTTATTTATTTATGTTTTGCTTTTTTCTGAGGCAATTGAGGTTAAGTGACTTGCCCAGGGTCACACAGCTAGGGAATGTTAAGTGTCTGAGACCAGATTTGAACTCAGGTCCTCCTGACTTCAAGGCTGGTGCTCTATCCACTGTGCCCCCTAGCTGCACTCCAATTTTTTTTTCTTAAAAGGGCAATGTGGCAAATGGACCGCTACCCTAAAGTAGTTTTTCTTTATTGTCATTAGGTTTATAATTGGACACTCATTATGTAATACTGTCTCTGTGAAATTGAAGAATACAGTAGTGCTGATAATCTAAGGTATTTTACAATAATGCAAAAATGACATTTGGCCATGGAAGAGATATTTATATTCTTATTGGAATGTGGATGTGATCGGGAATTCAAAGCACTGCAAAGAAATTTTTGCTGTTCAATGAGATGATTCAGGCAAGTTCCAATGGTCTTGTGATGGAGAGAGCCATATGCATGAACCCAGAGAGAAGACTGTGGGGACTGAGTGTGGATCACAACATATTTTCACATTTTATTTTGTTGTTTGCTTGTTTGTTTTTTTCTTTCTCATCTTTTCCCTTTTGAACTAATTTTTCCTGTACAGCATGATTATTGTGGAAATATGTGTAGAAGAATTGCCCATGTTTAATTTATGTTAGATTGCTTGCTGTCTAGGGAAAGGGAAAGGGAAAGGGGGAAGAGGGAGGAAGGGAGAAAAGTTTGGAACACGGGGTTTTGCAAAGGCTAATGTTGAAGATTATCTTTGCATGTATTTTGAAAAACAAAAAGTTATTATTATAAAAAATCAAAAGTATTACAAGAAATTATTGTTGTTAAATAGTGAAGAGCTGACTGAGAAACTGGAAAGCCCTTCATATTCTCCATGTTATTTACCTGTTTAACTCCTTGTTCCCAAGTGATGCTGGAGACACTTAAGGAGAGTTGTTTCCAGAGTACCATCTGAGGACCCTTCATTGTCTTTAGCCCACACTTGGGGGAGGTATCTTTGGATGAAAATGTCTTTCTTAGTGGTAGATTCCCCTGTTAGTTCAATGGTGGTATAAGAGTGTGAATAGGCAGAAATAATGATATTGTCTCCAAATACTTAAGCAGAGAAGTCAAAAGTACTAGAAAGAAGCTAAAAGCAATAAATGCTAATAATTGATGATTGATTTTGTATTGATATTGAAAGTAAAAGCCAAGCCCTTCAACCTTACCTTGGTTTACCTTACCTTCCCACATGACTGCATTTTATTTTTTAGTTGTCTAGGTAAACACAGACTTATTCATTTGGATCCCTGATCCCACAGGGCAGAAAGGAGCCAAGGCCTGGATGCCTGTTGTTGAGCATTGATTCCATGACTGCTGAGAGGGCCAGAACTTTTGGTTAAAGATTAGAATTCTTGACAGTTTTCCCAGTAGCTTCTTAGCGTCACTGTTCCCGTTCTAGAAGTTGGGTGCTGGGTTCCCAGGCATTCTGTTTACATTGCGACATTGCTGCTGAAATTACAGTGGCATTTTGTGTGGCCTGTGCTTTGCCAGAGAGCCTTAGTGTGTCATGGGCTCAAGGAGACCTGGTAGGAAGCACCAAGGTGGAGAGCCATTGTGCAAGGAGGCACTCTCTAATTTTAGGAAGTTAGAGACATTAAAAGAGGTCGGTACATTGTTGTTCCCAGGAAATTCAAGTTTACTAGTTTCTACAGTCTGACTTCAGGGTTTGGTTAGCATGGTGCACCCTATTCTTTTTGGTCCAGTATTCTTGGCCAGGAGGACTGGCAGCCCAACAAATGTGTGAGAACAGGAGTGCAGCCTGTTCAGCTACAGGCCCCTTCCCTAAGAGCTTGCCTTTTTGTCGAGTTCTTCACAAGATTAAGGCCTGAGCTGTAATAGGCAAGTGTTAACGAATTTTGTAGATGCTTTATTTACTATACTGAACTGACACAGCAAGTTATCAGAACAACAATTATTTATGTATTTCCCTTTATCAACAATAACACAGAATCTTGTGTTATCCATGCCCTGTGTCAGTGCCAGCTCTGGGTCTGCAATCAATGACTTCCCAACTTGGGCCCACCCCACCTTCTTGGACCCACTTTATTAAGAGACTAAGAACCTAGAGTCACTGTCAGATTACCATGAGCTGTTGAAGGCCTTTCATGTATTTAAGTGTAGGGCAGGATCTCAGGATAATAGGGATTTACCAAAACAAATTAAAAATGAGGAAGTTTACACACTGTAATGGTCAGAGTGAATATATTCATAATTGTAGGGCATTTTCAGTGCCTGATGGTCTCATTGTAACAAGTTAAGGATAACTTTTTTTTTGAATTGAGAATTAGGTCAAACAGTGTTAAGGAGGGAGTCATCCCATAGAAATTGAATTGACTTATGTTAAGCCATTGTGTTGTCTTAAAATACTGAAGGGGGTCTTAATCCTGAGGTTGAAAATTAATTGTGAGATAACCAGCTTACTTTTCTTTGACAGGAAAAGTGGATAATTGTCGTTATCTCCCTGGTTGTGGCTGCCCTGCTTGCACTAATTATTGGTTTATCAATTACTGATAGACTAACTTTGTTTTTGTTACTTTTTTATTTAAAGCCTTTTATTTACAGAACATATGAGTGATTTTTCTACACTGACCTTTGCAAAATTTCCTTTGTTTCACCTCCTTTCCTCCACCCCCACCCTTAGATGACAGGTAGTTTAATACATGTTAAATATATTAAATTATATGAAAAATCCAATATATGTATACCGTATACATATCTATACAGTTATCTTACTGCACAAGAAAAATCAGATCTAGAAACAGAGAAAAAAAAACCTAAGAAGGAAAACAAAATGCAAGGAAATAGTCACAGAAAGCGTTAAAATGCTATGTTGTGGTTCCCACTCAGTTCCCTCAGGCCTCTCTATGGATGTATGTGACTATCGTCATCATTGAACAATAGGAACTGATTTGAATCAGCTCATTGTTGAAGAGAGCCATGTCCATCAGAATTGATCATCATATAGTCTTGTTGCTGTGTACAATGATCTCTTGGTTCTGCTCATTTCAATTAGCATCAGTTCATGCAAGTCTCTCCAGGCCTCTCTGAAATCCTCTTTTTGGGTTTTTCTTACAGAACAATAATATTTCATAACATTCATAAACCAAAATTTATTCAGCCATTCTCCAACTGATGGGCATACACTCAGTTTCCAGTTTCTAGCCACTACAAAAAGGGCTGCCACAAACATTCTTGCACATGTGGGGCCCTTTCCTTCCTTTATGATTTCTTTGGGATATAAGGCCAATAGAAATGCTGCTGGGTCAAAGGGTATGCACAGTTTGATGACTTTTTGAGCATAGCTCCAAATTGCTCTCAAGAATGGCTCAATCCTTTCGCAGTTCCACCAACAATGTATCAGTGTTCCAGCCTTCCCACATCATCTCCAACATTCATCATTATCTTTTCCTCTCATTTTAGCCAATCTTTTTTTTTCTTTTTTCTTTTTTTTATTTGCATAACATATGTGTGGGTAATTCTTCAACAATAACCCTACCATAGCTTTCCGTTACAAATTTTTCCCCCCAACTCCCCACCCCTCCCCTAGATGGCAGGAGATCCACTACATGTTAATTATGTTAAAATATTGGCAAATCGAATATATGTATACATATTTCCAAACTTATCATTGTTGTGCAAGAAAAATCTTATCTACCCAAACGATATATCAGATAAAGGAAACACAATGTAAGCAAACATCAATCAAGGAGTATGAGAATGTTATGTTGTGGTCCACATTTCACATCCCTCTCTCTGGGTGTATATGGCTTTCTTCAGTGAACAATTGGAGGTGGTTTGAAACATTTCATTGTTGAAGAGAGCCATGTCCATCAGAATTGATCGTCATATAGTACTGTTGTTGCCGTGTATAATGATCTCCTGGTTCTGCTCATTTCACTCAGCATCAGTTCATATAAGTCTCTCCAGGCCTCTCTGAAATCATCTTGCTGGTCATTTCTTACAGAACAATAATATTCCATTATATTCATATACCATAATTTATTCAGCCATTCTCCAATTGAAGGACATCTATTCAATTTCCAATTTCTAGCCACTACAAAAAAGGCTGCCACAAACATTCTTGCACATGTGGGGCCTTGTCCTTCCTTTATGATTTCTTTGGGATATAAGCCCAATAGAAATGCTGCTGGGTCAAAGGGTATGCACAGTTTGATAATTTTTTGAGCATAGCTCCAAATTGTTCTCCAGAATGGCTGGATCCGTTCACAGCTCCACCAACAATGCATCAGTGTGCCAGCCCTCCCACATCCCCTCCAACATTCATCATTCACTTTTCCTGTCATTTTAGCCAATCTGACAGGTGTGTAGTGGTACCTCAGGGTTGTCTTAATTTCCATTTCTCTGATGAATAGTGATTTGGAGCACCTTTTCATATGACTACAAATAGTTTTAATTTCATCCTCTGAAAATTGTCTGTTCATATCCTTTGACCATTTATCGATTGGAGGATGGCTTGAATTCCTATAAATATGAGACAATTCTCTCTATATTTTAGAGATGAGACCTTTATCAGAACCCTTAAATGTAAAGATGATTTCCCAGTTTATTGCTTCCCTCCTAATCTTGTCTGCATTAGTTCTGTGTGTATAAAATTATCTAACTCGATATAGTCAAAATTATCTATTTTGTGATTAATGATGTTTTCTAGTTCTTCTTTGATCACAAATTCCTTCCATCTCCATAGGTCTGAGAGGTAAACTATATTATGTTCCTCTAATTTACTTATAACATCATTCTTTATGTCTAGATCATGAATCCATTTTGACCTTATCTTGGTATACAGTGTTAGGTGTGGGTCAATGCCTAGTTTCTTCCATACTAGTTTCCAATTTTCCCAGCAGGTTTTGGCAAATAGTGAGTTTTTATCCCAAAAGTTGGGGTCTTTGGGTTTATCAAACACTAGATTACCATAGTCATTGACTATTTTGTCCTGTGTAACTATTTTTTCCACTGATCAAATACTGTTTCTTAGCCAGTACAAAATGGTTTTGATGACCGCTGCTTTATAATAGAGTTTTGATCTGTTACAGCTAGGCATCCCTCATTTACTTTTCTTTTTCCATTAATTCCCTTGAAATTCTTGACCTTTTGTTGTTATTTTTTCTAGATCAGTAAAATAATTTCTTGGGAGTTTGATTGGTATAGCACTAAATAAATAGATTAGTTTAGGTAGTGTTGTCATCTTTATTATATTCGCTCAACCTATGCAAGAGCACTTAATATTTTTCCAATTGTTTAGATCTGATTTTATTTGTGTGGAGAGTGTTTTGTAGTTTTGCTCATATAGATCCTGACTTTTACTTGGCAGATAATTCCCAAATATTTTTGTACTAATGAGCGTTATTTTAAATGGAATTTCTCATTGTATCTCTTGTCTATGGTATGCTATTGTAGAAGCTATTAGATTCAGTTAAATCCTGATTGTTTCCCCAGGCTTTCCAGGACTTTTATTTCAGTGTTTTTCTTTTGTTTTGTTTTGTTTTTCTTGTTGCTTTACAGTATTTTTTCTTTAAATTTTTAATTTTGAAAATTGGCTCTGACATTCCCATAAGTTTTCTTCATAGGTTGTCTTTCAGCTGGTGATTGGTAAAATCTTTAAATTTCTATTTTAACTTGATTTTTCTAGAGCTTCAGGGCAATTTTCCTCAACAATGTCTTGTAATATTTTATTTAAATTCTTTTTATTATTATAACTTTTTGATCACAAGGCATCTTATATTGCTTTCAATCTCTTCTCAGTTGTTTTTCTTATGCTATGTTTCACATTCCATTGTACCTTTTTAGTTTAATTATTTCTAAATGTCATTCAATTCACTTGCCCAATTTTATTTTTTGTGGAGTTATTTTCTTCCTTAAGATTTTTTATCTTCTAATTGATAAACTTTCTTTTCATGATTTTATTAGACTGCTTTTCCTTGTTTCCTTATTGTCTCTCTTTTTTTGTGAATTTTTACTTGTATTCTCTTTTTTTTTTCATATTTTTCCCTCATTCTTTCTATTTGATCTTTGAATTTCTCTTTAAGTTCTTCCAAGATTTCTTGTGGGACTTGTGATCACTTGAAATGTAGGCCTTTGTAATAGGTGTGGTTTTTTTTTTAGTCTTACTCTGTTCTGAATATGAACTCAGTTCTTCTTCAGTAAGAAAATAGCTTTCAATAATTGGTTCTTTTTTTGCTTATTTATCTTTATTTTTAGCAATTTATTTTATTATTGTCATCAAGTTTTAATCCTAAATTATAGGTAATCTTGCTATAATCCTCAGATTCTCCTTGTTAATTTCTGAATTGTCTTGTAGGGCTCAATCTCAGGGACTCCTCTCTACTTTCTGTGAACCCCAGGTACACTGTCCTGAAATTGTGCTTGTTCCCTATGAATCCATACACTTATAGTCACTCTCCTTTGCTCATAGCCACAGGTAGGGATCAGGTCTGGTCAACTCTGCCAGTCTTGACTTCCAGTAACCGAAAGGAGTTCTTCAATCTTCCCTTTCTCAGCTTTTGCTTTTCTTTAGATATGAGTTTGTGAGGTAAAATTTCTTCTACTTCTCTCAGGGCCTACTGTTTCTTGATTCAATAAAATGGAGTGGAGGGGTTTATATTTTACTAATAATAAATTCCAGCCCTTGTAGTTTGTTTTTTTTTTTCCTGAGGACCTTTCAACATATCTTAGGATGACAACTGTTTTATCCTTTATTTTTGCTGTTCTATATTCATTTTTTTGGTAATTTTCTGTCAGGTTGTGATGGAAATCTGGAAAGCCTAGAAATTCTGATCTACTCTGCCTTCTTTCTAATTCTTTCAGATTTTATAAATTTGGAATCTTTTCTTTGACAAACTGGTGCTCTGACTATATGAAAATCTGATTCATCAATAAATCATCCCATCACAATATAATCTATTTCATTTTTTACTAATCTATTTTAATTTCTCAATTCCCTCATCATTCCTTCTCTCTTCTCTCCTTTTCTCTCCTCCCTCCCTTCACTTTGCCTCCCTTCTGCTCCTCTCTCCTCCAATTCCTTTTCTTTTTTTCCCTTCCTTTACCTCTTCCCAAACAATATAAAGTAGCCAAATATCTTAAGAAATAATGTACCTAATACCCTTTCCAAATACAATAATACCAACTCTGCTAAGACTTTTCTTTGTCTTTACAAGTTGTAGGTAGGTATTATAGACCTTACAATTAAGCTACAATTTCTTTCTTTCTTCTGCTCTTCTTTAGAGTGAAAATTATCAAGATTGATATGATTCAATATTTACCTCCCAACATTGTGTCTAATTGTTAGTTACTGCTCATTTGGAGAACAGTTAAGATGCAAAGTCTAAATTCTGTTTGATTATTAAGAGCAGTTTCTACCATTTTGTCTCCCTCATTGCAAAGAGTTGAAAGGGACCGCCCAGGACTCAGGACTATAATGATATAAGAAGGTTATTGGAATTTTAATATTGCATACTTAGATGTCAGTTTTAGAAATAGTTTAACCAAAGAAACCTTGAGTACATCATTTTATTATCTGAATTAGGTGTTAATAATTTGTTTTGAACAATGTTTAGACTCCAATAGTAGGAAATATATTTTCTTGCTGAATGTATTAAATCTAGAAAGGTTACCATAAAAAAAAAGTAAAAACAGTATTCATTCTATAAATGAAGAAACAGAGTTAGAGAAATTAACTGAATTTCTCTAGGTTGTATCATTTATTAAGTATCAGAACTTAAATTTGAATCCAACTCTTATGATGGGAAATCCAGCACTTTTTTGATTGTACTATATTTCTTTAGGAAAGGTAAATAAACTTAGAAGCTTGCATATTTATATATATCCATAATTTTTGCAGAGGTGACCTATTTAGTTTAAGACATATCTTTATATACTGTGCTTAAGGGAAATTTTTGATTTGGAGGGGTCACCTTAGACAATTGTATTACCTTAGGCATTGCTTTATTAATTCCTATGTGAACCTGTTTAGACTGTATATTAATGGTCAGTTTAACTTAGGTTATGCAATTAAGCAGCCACTACTTTGTAAAGGTTAATGAAGCTCTAAGGTACTTATAATATTTACATTGATTCCTGATATTTTCCCAATGAGCTTGTCTTATAAAATTACTATTGACACTAAGTGTATTTTTAACACTTTGAAAATGGTACTGGTCATATTTTCACCTTGAGATTAATTATTCAGTGGCTGTATTTTCTTTCTTGCTACCCAAGCAAAATTTCACCCTTCCTAGTCATGTCTCTAAACACAGTCTTAGAAGGTTCATTTGAAATTTCAGCAAATGAGATTCTTCACTCGATAGTATTTTCATGTTTTTCTATTAAAGATGACATTTTTGATATTTTTTAATTCTCCAAGTTCACAAAGTATCTCTGCATCATAGGAAGATCGAGGAGCAAGATATTTTTTATTTTGTATTTTATTTTATTCAAATATTTTAAAATGTATTTTTGGACTGTATTTTTCTGAAATTTCACTCATTTGGGATTACTTTCAAACCAAGGGTTATCATCATTGCTTCTTTAAATTCTGATCTTTTATAGTTTCCTATTAAATATAAAATAATTTAATTAATGATTAATCAATTATTTGTTACCCAAAATAAAGTTTATTTTATTCTAGTTGTTTTAAAATTTTAATTTAATAAACACCAACTAACAAGATTACTTCTATATGTACAGTAGAAGAGAAAGAGTAAGTTGGACAATTTTAAATCTTTTTAATTTAAAACTTGTGTTGATTTTTTAAACATTAATAAATTGAACACTCTACTTTCAAAGGTAACATATTGCTTATGCTTCCATCTGAATTTCTGACTTTTCTCTTCTATGCGTTTTAAAAACATGTTTAATTAGTTCTCTTTTTCCCCTTTAATCCTATACTTAATTGTCATCAATTTTCCCATCCTTCATTCATTCAATGAGCAAATAGAAAAAAGATATAAATATTATGATAAATGTGCATAATCAAATATATAACATTTTCATATTAGAAGGATCATAAGAACTGGGTACCATGCTTCATCCTCAGTCCTCTGGAAGTGTTGATTACATTCATTGGAGTTTTAACATATAATTTGATTCTACACACAGATATATATACACATAGACACATAGATATATGCTATGATTTGATTTGACATCTAAGATATTTACAAGAGAAATTTCCTACAAAGATATTTCCCCTTAGCTGTTTTCCTTTTCATTTTAATGCATTGGTTTTGCTGTTGCAGAGCCTAAACTGATTTAATCAAAATTGGTCATTTTTAAACCTATAATCATCTCTCTTATTAGGCCATTGATTCTTCATCTATCACCTGCAAAGGTGTTCTCTAAAATATGTTTTCTTATAAATGCCATGTGTCCATTGGACCTTATCTTGCTACATGTTTTAAGGTATTAGGTCAGACCTAATCTCTGTCAGATTATATTCTAGTTTTCTTGATATTTTTTTACTGGATAATAAGTATTTACTTTGGTAATTTGGATTTTTTTAACAAACACTATGATACTATATTTATTTGTTTCTATATAATAATTTTCTTTATAATATATCCTTAGATCTGATATACTTAGGGCCTTTTTTGGCTCTTAACTTCTTTAAAATTATTTCTTCAGAATATTATCCTTTTGTTCCTCTGTGAGAAATTTTAAAATTACTTTTTCTAGCTCTATAAATAATCTTTTGGTAGTTTGATTTGTAGGAAACTGATTAAATAATTTAGAGAATTTGTTATTTTTATTATATTGGCATCGTCTATTCATAATCATTTAACATTTCTCTAATTGTATGGATTTATCTTTAAGTCTTTAATGAATATAAATGTGTGTGTGTGTATGTGTGTGTTTGTATTTAGTTGTCCACATTTCCTCTGTGGGTGTGTGTATTAGTATTTGGATTTCAAGTGTTTTATATATTACATAGCTATTTTCCATGAAATTTCACTTCCTAAGTCTTCCTGCTGAGTTTTGTTGATAACATACAGAAATGCATCTGCTTTATAGGAATTTGTTTTATGCCTTGTAATATTGCTGAAATTATAATTCTTTCAATTAATTTGAATTGACTTTTCTAAATACAATACCATATCACCTGCAGAAAAAAAAATGTTTTTTCTTTATATGTTTCTGCTATATTGGGAGCACGTCCTTTACATTCTCTTAATAATTCATTCATTTATTAAACAAGCATTCATTTATCCTCTTCAATAGAAGGGCATTAACAAAACTGGAACTGAAGTCAATTAAAATGTAATTGGGAAATATTTTTCAAAATAAATAAAAATACAATAGAACATAAATAATTTAAACATGTGATTTTCTTATATAATAGGTAGCTACAGTGATCTTAGTGCTTAGTTTAATGGCTCCATTTCTATTTTTGTTGGGCATCACTCACTATACAATAGCTTGAACATTATTTTTCTAAATGACTTTTGTATTATTCAAATCAGTTTTTGGCTTGCTTTCACTTTGGGAAGCTTTAGATAAGTCATAGGGTCATAGAAATTTTTGTCTGTTCCTGTGATTACTTCAGCTCCAATTATTGGCACTATTTCTAGCAATTCAGTTTGGGAATTTATAAAATAAATTATTAAAGGGTTGTCTAGTTCCCCAAGGAATTAAGGCACTTGAATGTGATCAGATGCTTAGCTAAATACACTTTAATCTCAATTTAATTTTCCTTTTCTAAAATTCAACTGTTATTTTGCATGTTTGTGCCTGCTACTACTGAAGATCTCCTTTTTTAATCCTGGGATATTTGAATCCTTCGTTCATTCCTAGTTTGGCTGAAATGTTCTTATCTACACAATTTTAGGAGTCTCTCTCCTTTTCCCTTTTTCCAGAGACATATTCATTAAGGATGTATTTTATATCAACTTTTCTGCATAAGTATTGTTCCTCAAAAAGACTGAAAGCTCCTTAAGTACAGAAAGTGTCTCGATTTTCTTTTTCTTTCTCTCTAAAGGTTAGCTCTAGCATACAATAAGCTCTGAATAAATGTGGAATAAATTGCTATCTTCCATAGTTTCCCCCTTAAAACATAAATAAAGCTAATGCAGTGATTCATAGTGGCAGGACATGCAAATTTCCATTCTTATAATTGACAATTTCTTAAGAAAATGGAAAGAATTATTTTGTTTTGTTTAACATTAGTTTTCTAAAACCACCATTGGCAATTATATTTAACTTGAATTTTTTCCAGTTTCATAGTTCATTGTAAAGAGAAGAGAAATATATGTTCTTTCATTGTAATCATTTGAACCAGTATTATCTGTTGCCTTCAGAATTTACTTTATAAAGCAACACACATTTATTAGGCAACAAAGTGGACTATTGTACTGAGTACTGGACTGGGATTGAAATTGTACCAGGTGTTCATTAACTGTGTGAACCTGCCCAAGTCATTTGATATTTTTCAGCATCAGTTCCATCATCTGTAAGTGGGAAAAGAACACCACCTATCTCCCAAAGCTATCATAAATATTAATTGGAAATACATTTGTAATGTTCATTGCAAACGTTAAATGGCCATATGAATAATACTTGTGATTAATTAGGCATCTATATTATGGCTGGTATTGTTTTTAAGTCTTAAGGATATAAAGACAAAAAAATAATATCCTTTATTCTCAAGGAATTTATATTCTAGTGGGAAAAGTATTATATACTTATGAAAGCATAATGAATGCAAAATAGTTTTAGAAAGAAGTATAAAATAATAGCTTTAGACAAAGATAACATGAAATCAATAGAAGTCATCTGTGTCAGCAGGGGAATGATTTGAATCAATCTTATGAGGAAAAGGAGCAGAGAGTTAGAGAACATAATTCTAAACACAAGTGAAGTAATAAAAAAAGTAAAATAAAAATTGTTACAGTAAAATAGGATGGGGTCAACATCTAATCTCTTGAGTAAATGAAACCTTGAAAATAGGAAACATGAATAATTCTGAGAACTGGGATTAAAGCAGTAAAATGTTTATTTTTTTTTATTTTTTTAACCAGTTCCAACTAGAACTTCCAAAATACAGAGATAAAGCTTGAAAGCCTGACAGTGATGCTTATTCATTTTTGTTTTGTTTTGTTTTGTTTTTGTTTTGTTTTGTTTTTACCAATTCCTGTTAGAACTTCCAAAATGCAGAGATAAGGAGTGAAAGCATGCAAGTGATAGCTAGTACAAAAGACATAGATATAAGGGATAAACCATTGTGAACAGAGAAGTGATCAGGTCATTATGGATGAATCACTGTCTGTTTGAAGAGGGGTCATGTAAGAAATCTGAAATAATAGGAAGATGACAGGTTGTGAATAGATTTAAAAGCCAGAATAATTTATATTTGATGTTAGAGTAGGTAGTCAGTGGAATTTATTGTAAGTCAGGATGTGAAATAAATGATCAGAATATATCTTTAGGAAAATCACTTGCTAGTTGTGTGGAGCATGAGTTGGAGTGGTGAGCAGAGACTTGACTTAGGGAGATTAAATAGGAAACTAATGCAATAGCCCAGAAGGATGGGAGTGAAAGCTTGAATTGAGACGATAGCATAATTGTAGTCATCATGAATTTTACTTTTTGGGTTTTGCTTTCTTTACTTAGACTAGTATCAATGAATATTCCTGTGTTTTTCATAATTCTTTACATTTATTGTTCCTTAGGAAACGATAATATACATAATTTGCTGTATGGGGAAACAAATGAATATACAAAGACAGACAGTACCTGAAGGAAATTGCTATGTATTTGGGTGCGATTGTGGGTCTGAACTTAAAAAAAAAAAAAAAAAAAAAAAAAGCAAAAAAAAACCCCAACAAAAATTAAATAGCTTCTTGGGTTGAGGACTTTCTCTGAAAAGTCTCCTAATATGTATTCACAACAAAGCAGTTTCATTTCAATGAGAAACTGTTGAAATCTTCTCACGTGGGAGTAGTAAGTCAGTGGAATTCCAATCAGTACTAAACATCTAGTACCTACTATGTGCTAGTTACTATACTGGGAATATATAGAAAGATAAAAACAGTCTTGGCTTTCAAGAAATTCTCCATGTGAGGGAGAAAGATAGCATTCTAACACCTATGTAGTATAGATATACAATATACAATTTATATGTACCATAAATTAAAAAGTATTATATTTTGATAATTCTATTTTAAAACAGTTGGAAAAGATTTAGGCTAAGGTGATTTTACAACTTCCCCTCATCACTTCTTCTCATTAAGTAGAGAGGGTAAATGGAAGAACATTGCAATAAGGAAATAATCAATGTCATAGCAAGGGGATAATATTTATGGAAAGGGTTAGGCATTTCCTTTTTCATTTTCTTAATTGTTGGCATGTTATGTAATGCCTCTATTCATTAATAAATCCTAGTAATTTATCTTTTTATCTATAGATTCCCAAATATTTTGGCTGCAATAAATAATGATATATCAGTGCTAGGGAGATAATTTTTGAAAGGAAACATACAAAATGAAGTGAACTATCAAGCATTTATAGTTTCCAGAAAAAAAGAAAATTCATTTGTGCATTATAATCAGGAAGAAATTCATCCAGATGATGCATAGAAATATGCTTGAAGAAAACATTTAATGTGTGCATTTAACAAATTTAGCAGTTTCTCTTTTTTATGTTTGCATTAATAAGAAATACCATAGTGGATCTTATTTTTAGTCATAGGCATGAACAATGAAAGTTTCAGCATATTTATTTGTGAAAACCTAAAATCTACATATTTCGCCAGCTATTGCATATTAGATCTTGGTTCTAGTCTATTTTTACTACTTACTATTTATATGGGACTTTATTCAAGGAATTTAAGCTCTCTGAATTTGTTTCCTCATCTTCAAAATCTAAATATTAGTGCTTAAATTCTCTATCAAACAGGGGAGTAAGGGATTGCTTTCATAGGAATGGCATTGAAAACTTTTAATGTACTAAATCTAAAGCATATTTAGTGCTGTATTATTGTTATTTGGGTACCTTTTCTAACTCTTCTAAATTTTTATTTAAAAGATGAAAAGTATCTTTTTCCTTAATTTAGAAAAAAGTATTAGATAAAGGAGGTATGACAATGTTATGACTCCTTTAGTGGCATAAAATTGATCTGTGCTTACATAGAAATCTGGGATTTGGAAGGCCTTGGTTTTTATTTTTTTTTCATCTCCTGAGACAAGAAAACATCTCAATTTAGTAGCAGAACCTGAGAATCTGAGGGTAGAGAGGGAGGGAGTGAGTGAGGGTGAAACAGAGGGACAGAGAGACACTTCCAGATACAGAGGGAGAGGGAGAAATAGTGAGAGAGAGAGAGAGAGAGAGAGAGAGAGAGAGAGAGAGAGAGAGAG
>JAJPUD010012762.1:0-15592 GCA_023553655.1 Myrmecobius fasciatus | reverse complement strand
AGAGAGAGAGAGAGAGAGAGAGAGAGAGAGAGAGAGAGAGAGAGAGATAAAGAGAAAGAGAGAGAGAGAAAGAGAGAGAGAGAGAAGAGAGAGAGAGAGAGAGAGAAAGAGAGACAGAGACAGAGACAGAGACAGAGACAGAGAGACAGGGACAGAGACAGAGAGAGACAGAGACAGAGACACAGAGAGACAAGAAAAGAGCAATTAGGATTCATCAAAGACATGCTTTGATACTAATTAAGCCAGCAGGTAAACAACTAAAAGAACAGAAATTTCTTGATTTAAAATACCAACATTTCAGAATAGAAAGAGCACATATAACCAACTATATGTGTCCTGGGGTAAGGTGCAATGAGTGAAAAGTGAGACACTAATTGAACACACCCCAATTCTAGCTCCTGCTGTGAAGAAGGAGCTGGCAACAGGAAAACTAGTTGTTCTCAAAACGAACTTTGGAATTGACCTAGTTTTTAATGCTGTTTTTCTACACATAACTTCATCTCTTCACTCCCATTTTGGAAGAAAACTATCTCAAAACTCTATGTGTTTAACTGGTTTCAGCCTCCTCTCCAAAACATACACACACACACACACACACATGCACACACACTATCACAACCCTCCCTTCCAGATACCCTTTGCACGACAAGTTCCAAAAGTTCATGTACATAGCACTTGGAAAACTCTTGTTTCTATCTTTATTGTTATTTCTCCCCCAATCCTGCTACATATTACAAAGAGATGATTTATGTATATTTCCCAGAATAATGTTCTTTTATAAAGGCAGCCCAAGAATTTAAGGTAGTAACAATTGGGAAGCCACTAAAACGTGTACTCATCAAGCTTTTGGTATGTGGTTATCCATCATGATCCCAGTTTCTTAATACTCTTATCTGCCCATCATTAATTATCCAGTTCTTCCACCAACTACCAATGACTATGATAAGTAAATAACTAGTATTATTTCTGATTACCTTGTATTAAGGTGTTAATTGATAACAGTCCTTTAAAATATATTATTCCTAGAAAAATGTGCATAAATTAATGACTGTTTTAATGCCTTAACCTTTAAAGCACTGTTAATGCTATCTATGCATTTCATTGAGTATACCAGATTATGTGCAAGATAATTATGTACAGGGGAACCTTTCAAACACATCACAAAGGCAGCTGCTTCTAGGCTACAGGGCTGGATGAGAAAATACCAATTTATATGTCAACCAAATGACAAAGATATTTAGTGATGATTTCCATCCATGCCTCTATCCTCATACTTAAAGAATCCTAGGGAATTACTTCAGCACTAAGATTATAATAATGTAATGATGAAATTAGCTTTTTAATCCAATGGACGAAAGATAAATAGGTTGACAATAAAAGAAATCAGCCCAGAACTGACAGAAATCAGATAGTAGACATAATGATAATTTGATTAGCTCTGGCAGTCGTTTTCATTGTATTTTTATTAGATATTCATGGTTATGTTTATGTCTGGGGCTATATCTGAATATTTCATTATATTCTCCCATGATTAATGGCAGAATGAGAAGAGTTAAAATTAGTACAAACAAATAGAAATAGTTTCAGAAAATATTTGGATTGGTGAGCAATTTTTCAGACCCATAATTTTTTTTGTCTAAAATATTGGCTTAAAAAACAATAGTTTGTATTTCTATAAATAAATGCTTCTCTGCCCCTATTTTAGTTCTGGACTATTTAAGTGACAGCTTGAGAACACTAGCATTACCTAACCACATTTCAGCTCATTTACATAGAGATCTGCAAAGATCCCCATAACTTGGGCATCAAAGTAGACTGCTAAAATTTAATAAAGCAAATTTAACTTTTTAAAAGTTTTTAATCTCAATAAATAAGGAATCAAAAAGATCCAAATGATTAACTGCACATTTGCCTTTTTTTAAGGATCAAGAAATGTTAATTTTCTCCCCATTAACTACCTTCCCCTTCTAAGCAATAAAGCTGAGTCTACTGGTTTATCTGAGGTAGAAAACACTAATGATTTTGTGTGTGTGTGTGTGTGTGTGTGTGTGTGTGTGTGTGTGTGTACAAAATTAACCTCAGATAATAAAAAAGGAAAATATGTATTTCCTTGTTTATGTTACAGAAAGAGGTCAGATAGGCATATTGCCTTTCCTGGCTTCTATGCAAAAGTTTGACCTCATTAGGAATTAAAAGCCCAGGGACCTGATCTCTAACCAAATCATTTCAGCTCCCTGAAGTAAAATGATTTCCTGGCTCAAATCTTGACATAAAATAATCTTTATTTAGACTTTACTAAATCCCAGATCAGACAAATACTTTATTTTGAACCATACAAATAAAAGAACAACTTGGGCCATCTGGCTTAGTAGCAGATGGCAAATATTTAACAAGGGATCTCCTTATCAAGCCTCTGGTTATTAAATAAAAAGCATGATATTTTTATAATGTTCTCTAGACTGATATGAAGTTTCATCTGCAGGATTATAGAACATGTCATGAGCATGGTTGGAAATACTGTGAACATGCTCTAAATAAATAAATCAAGGCATTCATTCCAGAATGAAATAATTTCCATTAATTTGGGTATCTAAATATCAGTGTGGATTTAATTTGGTCCATCCTACAGCTTATGGTCAAATATCTAGAGCTGATTCAAATATAGCCCAATGGTTATAAGGGATATGACCCCAAATTTGTATGACTAATGATTCATAACTTAAGGGGGAAAGAATAATATTAAGGATGTTTCTACTCTTGTGGAATATAAAGTAATAGTCTTAGTGACAATATGGGGTTCCTTTAGGAAAACAAAAAACAAATATATTTTACTAACCATTAATATAATTAAGTAATCTCATGGTCTCTCCCATGCACACTTCCTTTTGTTAATATTTTCTACTAGACTCTCTGTTTTATTTCCAATTCCTCAAAGGAATGAAGGATGTTGATGAGACAAGTTTGGCCTTGTCTCAGTTAGTCCTGGATCATTGAAAGAATGGTTTTATATAAATAAAAGGCTATGGAAGATGCAATGTTATAACTATTCTCAAAGGTTTCAATTCAGAAAATATTATATGTAATTGTGTGTGTTTTCAAAGGCCACATAAGGTTACAAATACTGTTACAGTTTCCCATCAGATGTATTCAATTGCTGGGCTTCAGTATCCTTTTTTTTCAAAAAAATTTTTAAAATGTTTTCCTTCAATTTTAAGTATCACATAGACATTGAAGATTCTAGGAAACTCGTTTGATAAATCTAAGA
Source organism: Myrmecobius fasciatus (assembly GCA_023553655.1). Taxonomy (NCBI): domain Eukaryota; kingdom Metazoa; phylum Chordata; class Mammalia; order Dasyuromorphia; family Myrmecobiidae; genus Myrmecobius; species Myrmecobius fasciatus. The sequence goes on along the minus strand of JAJPUD010012762.1, from coordinate 12,327 downwards.
TGAAACCCTCAATTGCAAGGAAAAATTGTCTTTACAAAAATTATTTTTGCTTTTTATAATTAGTGGAATACATTTTAGTATTACTGTTGGGTATAGGTATACAAACCAAAATATCCTTAGCAATCACTCTTTACAAAATTCTTGGTTTAAATATTTGTTTTATTTCAGTGAACAAAAGAAGTTACTTTCAATTTTAATATTTTTTATTTTTAATGCCTTGTTTTAAAAGATACTTATTTTTGTATATCCCTGCCCTTTCAATCACTGTCCCCCTTAGTCAATTCACCAAGTATTCACATATAAGAAATGTGACATTAAGAAAAACTGGAAAAAAACAATGTAGTAAAACCTACTCAGTGACTATAGCTAAAATGAATTATATATGTCATATTTCCAAATTCCATATTTCCATAGTACTCCAACCTCTGCAATGAAGGGAAAGAGGTAAAAATTTTCCCCAATTTTTCTTTACATCAAGCTTGGTCATTAAAAACACATAACTTCATTTTGATGGCATATCATTGTTCGTTAGATCTACATTTTAGCCACACATATTGTTTCTGATATTACTTACTTGACATTGTGTCCCTTCACTTGTCTTCCCACTTTCTTCTAAATCTGTCATATCTATTGCTTCCAACAACACAGTAATATTCCATTAAATTCCTGTACTACATTTTGTTGAGTAATTCTCCAACAAGTTATGAGCACTTGCTTTGTTTCCATCTCTTTGATACCACAAAGTGTTATAATTAATCTGTTAGTTTATGTGAAACCTTTCTATCTTTGACATCCTTAGGACTTATGTTTCCTGTCTGGAACTTGAGTCAGAGAGGATGGATATCACTTTAAAAATGTAATTATAAATTGTTTTCTGTAATGATTGGACCAGTTTATAGATCAACAAATAATTGGTGTTTTTATTAGTGGGACAGCCCTTCTAATACTGACTTTTTATATAATTTATTTTTTTATCATTTTGCTACATATGAATTATTTTTAAACATCAAACTGCCATTAGGTAGCATTTAAATTATTAAATTGGAAATTTCTTTTTACATGGTTGTTAATGGTTTATACTTCTTTTGAAAACTGTTCATATCATTCAACCACTTATCCATTGGGAAATAGTTTTTGGTTTTCTATAACCCAACTTCTTGCTGCAGTTTGTGATTCTATATGGAATCTCATAACTGAAAGCAGGGGATCGTGAAATTATGATTTATTATCAGGAAGTGTTTTATTTGCATAAATATATTTTTATGTCTATGTACTTGGGTTGATGCAAAATTTTCTTAGGCAAAAAGAGGTCAAGAGAGGAAAATAAATTAAAAGCCCTGTTCTAAATTAGTAGGCATGAATTAAAGTATATTGAGTTGTTAGCCATGTAACTAGACATTCAAGTTCATAATAAACAATAATGACTGTTTAGTCATAATGCCCAGTTTATTGCCAAAAATTTTAATATATGCTATTTCACACAGAAAGAGACATAAATATATTATTTCTCTGGATATTTTATTTTAAAATTGGTTCATTTTTAAGAAGATTTTAATTGTAAGTTATTAGGTATGAAACCTAAAGAAAATGAAATTAAGTATTCAAATTCTATACTTCAATATTCAATAAAAATACTTCAAATTCGACTTCAAGAAATATAGTAAAACCATTGCAAATATATTAAAAATCAGAAGGTATCAGGGCAAAATGCTGAAAGTTCAAATATTTCAAAAATGTATTACTTTTTTTTCTTTAACGGACAGTAGGGAGCCAACTTTACTACACAAGATCTCATCATTCCAGTGGAATACAAGATCCTTAATGAAATGGCTTGTTTCTTTTGTCATTTTTTTCCTTTTACTTAACATAGTGCCTGAAATATTGTGAGTACTTAATATATACTGTTTCTTTCTTTGATTAACTCAATCTGGAATCCTGAAAGTAGTTATCTGCATTGAATGAAACTCTCTTATTTGTTGGCTAATTTCTTACTCAGTGAATCTGTCAAAGTAATACTGAATTTTTACTTGACACAGAAGTATCCTGAAGAATCCTATATAGGCAAACCCAGTAGAGACTGCAATAAATGCACTAGCTTTTGCATGCAATAAATCAAAAAAGTTGGAGAAAATACATAATAGCCTAAGGACCTTTCAGAACACTGATGCTACTATTCTAAACTTCTAAGCATTTCTTTTTTTTAACCTTATAAATAATGCTTAGTTATGTTTTGACCTTTCAGGTAGTATTGCAGCCTCAGCACAACATCTGTATACTCAAATTTATTTTTGAACAAGACCTAAAACAATAATTAAGAGTCAATAGCCTGAGATTATCATTAACATTGATAATCAATAACCATTCCAGGTGTTAGTATGAATAGGGTGAACTTCACCTGAAATTTAATCCCTTTGATATAATTATGCTCTATTCAAAGTGATATATATTTATTGAAAATGCAGAACTAAGGTATTATGTCTTTCAGTGCTGTTATAGTAGTATAATTTCAGATAAGTTAGGCTCCCTTTGAGAATATCTTATTAACGTAAAGCCCTAATAATGATAGGTATTTAATATATAGCAAGCTTATCAAACAAACCAACCCTCTTAAACTTTAAAGTCTTGATAACTACAATTTTAATCTTCAATATAATCATAAATTTTATTTACTCTTCATTATATTGAGTTCAGAGCTAAACTTGCTCTAACTTCACCTTAGAAATACTGCATTCTACTTGAATAAACTGCGTGGTTGTTGCCCTTCATTTTTGAAGAGTACCACAATAATATTACTATGTTGGAGTAAAGGAACAGTTTTGTAAGTGCAGCTGATCAGGCCAATGTTAACTCTGAATGTTCTATCACAGATACATCACAAATAGTGCATATCAGCATTCATGGGAGATATGTCTTTATATTTAAATTTAAAGTAAAATAAATTAAATGTGCATCTCATATTTCTTTGGAGCTACTGAAATTCTGCTTTGGTCATAGCGTATAGGGCCTTCTTTGATGCAGCTCTACCCTTATGCTGGGTGGTCCTTTGCCATTGTCTCCCAGATCATGCAAAAATAAACTGCAAGATTGCCTTTTACTGATTCTTCTGACACTGTGTAAGCTCCTTCCTTGTATAAGTGCTCCATAAAATTGTCAAGCAATCTTTTTTTGACACTTTAATAATATTGTTAGCCTGTTGACATTGTGCTTTCTGCAGTAAAGTTTGAATGTTTGGCAATTTAGCTGAAGAGAAGTCCTCAGTATCTGTTATTTTATTTTTCCAGGTGATCTTCAGAATCTTCTTAATAAAATACAAATGGAAATGACTAAGTATCTTGGTAAGGCACTGGTAAACTCTTCAGGTTGCATGCACATGCAGCAATGAAGTCACTCACAATGACTCTGCAGACATTCCGTTTGGTAAGTAGAAGATACCTCATCTCTCCCACACTTTCCTTCAGAGACTCCCAAACACTTGCAACTATCTCTGCCAATTCATGGGTCAACCTATTCATCATTGTGTATATACCTGGAAAGCATACTGCCAAGGTAAGTAGACTTATCCACTGTATTCAAAACTTCTCCATATGCTGTAACCAATAGTTCCTCAAATGAATGCTGTGGTGTTGACTGGTGTTGAACTTACATTTCTTTGTCTTTTCTTTTTTTTTAATTAAAGCTTTTTATTTTTTAACATTGACAACATTGAACTTTGCAAAACTGAACTTACATTTCTTGATATATATATATATTTGCTGAGGCAGTTGGGGTTAAGTGACTTGCCCAGGGTCACACAGTTAGGAAATGTTAAGTGTCTGAGAGCAGATTTGAACTCATGTCCTCCTGACTTCTGGGCTGGTGCTCTATCCACTGTGCTACCTAACTGTCCTTTGATATTTTCTTGATATATTTGTTAGGGCAAAATAAGCATAAGAGAATCCATTCCTACTTTGTTGCATCTCAGTTTCAGAGATTGCATTTAGTACATAAAGTCATCTGTACACCAAAAAGATCATGCATCAACTCCCTTTTAATTTAGTCTTGGCTAATATCCTTTTCAAGTTAAATAATAATTTACTATCAGTTCAATAACTGACCTCGATGCCAATGTTCATCCTCATTGAAAATGTGTGTGTGTGGGGGGGATGGAGCCAAGATGGCAGAGTAAAGACAGGAACTTGCCCAACCTCTTCCTAAACCACTCCAAATTCCTTTAATGTTGACTCAGACAAACTTTAGAGCAACAGAACACCCAAAATGCAGCATAGAACATTTTTCAGCATAATGCAACTTAAAAGATCAGCAGACAAGGTCTGTGATAGTAGGCTGGTAGTTCAGTATGCCGTCCAGGTGCAGGCCATGCCAACAGAGCCATAGTTCTGGTCCTGGTCTCAACAAAGCCCCAACAAACAGGACTTCTGAATCAGCAGCAGTACTTGTAACTTCCAGACCTCTCAGCCTGAAGATACTGAAGAAAACTTGGAAGGCCAGTAGAAAAGGTCTGGGGAATTAGTGTAGGTCTTCAGTGCACAATACCAAAGAAGGCACTCAACACTGGCCCCTGCCTTGGAGCCAGCAAGACCCTAGAATGAGCAAGGTGGAACCTCTGAATCAGAGGCAGTTCTGACGGCTTTTGGACCACTCAGACCCAGGGACAACAAGGAAGACTTGAAAGGTCAACAGAGAGGGTCTGTGGGCATCCGGGTGGGGGGCAGGTTGCAGACCCAGGGCAGACCATGCCAGTGCAGCCCCAGGCCTGATGTCAGCAAACAAAAACTCTGTTACTTTAGCACACTGGATCTTACAGGTATAGTGAGGCTGTCATTCCTCACAGTTCCAGGGAACAAAAGAATGAATCTACTCAGGTGGCTAGAAGGTTCTCTGAAAACAATTGCACAAAACCATGAAGCTTGGTAGCATACTGAACCCTTGACCATGGAAACAGAGCCTTACTTTAATAAAGAGTTAAAAACCAATTAATAGGCTAGGAAAATGATTAAACAACAAAAATTGTTTCTGACTGTAGAAAGTTATTCTAGTGACAAAGAAGATTAAAACACATACTTAGAAGGTGATAAAGTGAAAGCTCCTACATCCAAAGCATACAAGAAAAATAAACATTGTTCTCAGGTTATGGAAGAACTCAAAAGGGATTTTGAAAATAAAAGAAGAAAGAGAAGAAAATTTAGGAAAAGAATAGAGTGGCGTAAAAAAAAATTCAAAAAACTAATGAAGAGAAGAATGCTTTAAAAAGTGGCCAATTGGGAAAAAAAGGTACAAAAGTTCACTGAAAAAAATTTTTTTTAAAAAAGTATAACTGAGCAAATGGAAGCTAATGATTTTATGAGAAATCAAGATACAATTAAGCCAAACAAAAAAAATGAAAAAAAAAATAGAAAATAATGTGAAATATCCCGTTGGAAAGATAACTGACCTCAAAAATAGAAACAGGACAGATAATTTAAAAATTATGGGTCTACTTAAAAGTCATGATCAAAACAAAAAGATCCTGTACATAATCTTTCAAGAGTTTATCAAGGAAAACAGCCCCTGATATTCTAGAACCAGAGGGTAGAAAATAAAAGAATCCACCAATCACCTCCTGAAAGATATTTCAAAATGAAAGACCAATTTTGTCCTTATACAATCAAAAAAGTGGAAAAAATATTTTTTTTTCCTGATTAAGTTTAAATGTTTTCTTATGCCACTGAGTGGAGCCAAAGAAAAGATAGAAGAAAACTAAAATAAACACATCCTCCAAAATCTACAGCTTTACCAAATAAACTTTGCTTATTTTAATAGTAACACTTTAAAAATTGCCAAGCATATTAAATATATTATGTCATTTTAACTTTGAGAGACAGGTTCTATTATCATTTTCATTTTGTAAATGAGAAAATTGAGGTTCACTATTGTCTGGGATAGACTACAAATTCAGATTTTCCCTATGTCTCTTTTAATGGTCTATCTACTGTGTCATTCAACTGCCTAGTATATGTTCTTATTTTAATCTTAATTTTAGAAATGCCCTGTGGTAGAAGAACACACCACCAGATAATAACAAAATCAAGCTAGAAAAGTATCTAATTAGGATAGAAAGAATAAATTTTTCATACAAATTGTTTGTTAATAACTGTGACTATTGGTTATATCTATGTTTAACCCAGAAATGCATGTTTTCAGAGAGAGTAAATGACTTCTGTAAAATCTTAAGTAAAATGGGGAAAAACACTAATTGACTAATAAAGAATGTTTTAAAATAGATAGGGCTAAGATCTGTGTCTGTGATTTTTTTGATGTATGGAACTTCTGGGTCAGAAAATGCTATTTACCAGAATGTCAGAGTTTCCTTTGCAAATTATAATAGTTTCCCCTAAGCACTGAGTTTTACTTGCCTAGGATGATTCACAGCTTATAGGTTTCAGAGGTGGGATTAGAATCAGTATTTATAATGCATTTATTGAGCATTTACTGTGTACCAAGCACCATGCTAGGGGCTGGAAACAGAAAGACAAACAAGGCACATACATAGGCACATGAATACTCTTACATGCACATATACCTCTCAACAAAAGGCAAAGGACTTTTTTTATTTCTCTAGTGCTTAGGACAGTGCCTGACACATAGTAGTTGCTTAATAAATGTTTCTTGACTGATTACCTTATATAGAAATACAGGCAAAGATATCAAGAAAAAATTTCTTCAGTTATTTTGCAATCATAACATTAGTACAGAGCTTTCACTAATAGAATGCATGATTAATTCTCCTGAGCTGCCTCAGTTACTGCATGTGAATAAGCCTTGTTTGGATTTTTTTCCCTGAGGCAATTAGGGTTAAGTGACTTGCCCAGGGTCACACAGCAGCTAGGAAGTCTTAATACAAATACAAATGGTAATACAAATACAAAAGCAAGCAAGGAAGCTCCTGCCCCCAAGGAGATATATCCAAATGATATTTGGTCCTATGATTCTTTAATGCAATAGAACTCAAAGTATAGAATGGTAATGAGATAAGTCTAGAACTGGAAAGGGCCTTTGAGATTGTGGTAAAGTAGGGAAAGTATTGGATTCGAGTCAGAGAATCTGGACTCAAATTCTGGCTTTGTCAATATGTGGGTAATTTTTGGGAAATGAATGAATTAATGAAGTGCTGGTAATATAAATACAAAAGCAAGGAAGCTCCTGCCCCCAAGGAAATCTATCCAAATGATTGGGTCTTTTTTTTGGTACCTAGATGGGAGGTAACAGGAGAGAGATTCTCTGCTGCTTATGCTAATTTTGTCCTAACAATTACCACCAAGGAAAGTCTTAAGTGTCTGAGATCAAATTTGATCTCAGGTCTTGCTGACTTCAGGATTGGTACTCTATCCACTGTGCCAGCCAGCTGCCCCTTAGCTTTGTTTCTATTAATAAAACATACCTGCAATATCCTTTTACCCAGAGGGATTTAATTAGAACAGTCAAGTTTATTAAGTGGGCTTCATCTTTAAGATATTCTATCTGAATTTTGATGAAATTCTACATAGTTTTGTCATTGATGAACCAGAAATGTTAGATTTGATTTGAACAAGTAATTTAAGCATAATCATCAGAGGTAGATTATTGGTAGCTCAGGGTTAACCTGAGGCTAGGCAGCATGTGCTTTTGAAAATACAGGTTTGGTTGAGAAGGATAGTAATATCAAATAATGTCCCACAGATATCAGTCATTAACAAGGCTTGCTATATCCAATAAATTTATTGATGGCCTAGAAAATGAAATTTAAAATATATTTGGCACTAGCAACCTAATTCTTTTAATGCTTAATTATGGTATTTAATTAGTATAGGAACTCTGAAGAAATCCTCTACATTAATGTAATTGGATACTTCTCTGAAACGTGTAGTCTTAGACTATTACTTAGAGGTCTGAAAGGTCAAATGACTTATACAGAATGATATAGACCTTAAGTATCAAAGGTAGAACCTCAGTATATTCCTTCATGTTTTAATATCCACACCACAATACCTCTAACAAACTATGGATGTACTTATTGAGTCGGTGTGAGGGCAAGAAATTCATTCATTCGTTTATTTATTTAATTGTTTGTTTTTCTACTTTTTCCTCAAAATCTAGGACAGTGCTCAAACTTTGTCCATAGTTGTGGAGCATACAAAGAATAAAACAAGGTTCCTGGTCACAAGGAGTTGGCAACTATATTGGGCATACAAAGCAAAAACACAAGACACAAGGAAAATGTAAATAATAGTACTCAAATACTCAAAAGAAACAACCATGTTTGAAGACTCAATGATTATCAATATGAGGGAAAGATAAAAATAGGGAAATATGTGTTCAACAATGTGGGTATTGCATCCAAAGAATAATCAATCCTTGGAGAAGGGCTCAGTGTCTTTGGGAATCTTTCTCACTTTTTCTTCACATTAAAAAGATATTAAGAGAATATATCAGTTACCCCTAATTAAAATCATGTGATGAACTCATTATTTATCTATGATACATTTCTGTTTTTGTTTATGTACTTTTTTGGTCTCTCCTTATTTCTTCTATTTTGTAGTCTGCTCACATGCATGTGCCTTTCCATTTCTTGTATAATAATAATTTTTAATTCTTCACAAATTATAATTAATCATGTCATGTAGCCATTAAAAAATGCCAGTAATATACTAATTTTCTTTTATTGGGGCTTCCTGCCAGGAAGAAGTTTGGGACCATTAAGGGAACTTTGCAATTCACAAAGGCAAGATTGTTTGCTCTTCCACAACTGCTTAATTAAGGGCTCATCTCCTTGTTCATGTACAGTATCTCTCCAACTTAGAGGTACTGATGGATAAACTCTAAAAATTGTTCATCTTTCATCTATTCTTTATCATGTGGCACCTAAGTAATCAGAGAGCTAACTTTGGAATCAGAAGAAAAAAAAAGACAGAGTTAGATCTCATCTTTCTCTTAATACTTATATGACTTTTGGCAAGATTCAATATAGTTCAGGATAAATGAGTAGATTGCTTATTACCTTTTTTATTTACTCAAAATCTCTAGGTATCTAGTCTCAGTTTCAGTTAACATGCCTGGGTGTATACTAGGTACAATCTATAGATACTCAAGTTTTGAAGCAGGTGGCTAAAATGCCTAAAAACACTTCTGGATCCCCAGGGCAGATACTGGAGAACAGTTTAAATACTCTCTCTGACCATCCAAAATCCATAGCAGTCAGCTTGCCTCCAGTCTGTCAGCCTCCTCCTCCTTTCCAGCCATACACACAGCTGCCAGATGCTCTGCAGCAAGTCTTTCTCCAGGTGGAACCTCTATTGGATAATGATAATCTAATTGAATAATGATAATCTACCTGAATATATCTATCAATTACCAATGCAATTTTATCTTACCATACTTTCCCTATCCCTATGATTCTAAACCTCAAATGTCATTATTTAAACCATTCTCCATTCTCCATAGCCAGCTCCTTTACCTTTATTCTATCCTCATCAACCCTTCTAGTCATACTGGGCCTTCCACTGTCCTCCTTAGAATATCTGCTGCATAGGTAACTACTTTTTAGGTTAAACTTTTCGCCTTCTCATTTTTCACATCATTTTGCATTCATTGAGTCTTGGCTTCTAAGGATACAATATCATTGGATGTTGCAGTTGTACATTTACTCATACCTCCTCACAGGTTAAGGTGGATTCAGGGGTGTACTAAAGCTCAGATTAAATAATGGATGTAAGCATTTTTTTTCAAACATCAATTGTTGCTGTTATCATATCCCTACTGTCACCAGGCCAAAAGTTTAATGATGACTTTATTCTCTGAGCCTTTTACTATTTTCCAGCTGAGCTCAATTGATCAATAAAGGTTTTGAAGGTGCTGGAAAATGTACAGCAACTTGGTTTGCAAATTTCTGAGTTGTAAATGCTCAAATGAAAACTTAACAATAAGGTCAAAAACCTAAAAGAATTGGCTTCAGATGTTCCTGGTTGGAATACTACTCATTCTCCGTTGCTGCTTCATGTTCTATTTCTATTTCTACCACTCAATAATCTCTCCTCTTTTGAGATTCATTAAAATCCATATTTATCACCCAATCAAGATTATGACAGTTAATATCTACCAATGGTCAGGGTATATTCTTTTTTTCCTCATTTAGTTCAATGCTTGGCTCACAATCTTTCTCTCCCTTTCAACTCCTGTCCTTACACTATGGACTTCATATATGCAATCATTTTTCTCTCTTTCCCCCCTTTTCCCTCTTTTTCTTCCACTTCTCTCTTCTTTCCCTCCTTTTCCTGCTCCCTCATTCTGTCTCTCATTCATCCATGTATCTACCCACCCACTTATTTATCCATCAATTTATTCTTTTATTTATGCATTCATTTATACCCTTATTTATCCATTTATTTCTTTTCTTTCTTTGTTCTCTCTCTCCTTTTCTTTCTCTCCTTTCTTTCTTTCTTCTTTCCTCATCCAACCTGCTAATGTAGCAGCCAGTAACAGCTAGATCCTGCTAATGATTTTAGTTTCCCACCTGGTGACCCTCAAGGAATTCACTATATTGTTTCCACACTTCTGATGCTCTATTGACTTAGACCACTGTAGCTATTTTGAAACTCAAGAGAATGAGTAGTGATTAGAGATGTGTAAATTAATCTAGACTAAAATAAATAACTTCTATTTTTCTGATGAGGGAAGACTTTAAGGCAGGATAAATATAAATTGAAGCTGAAACCATGGCGAGAAAACGGCAATACATAACATTCATTCTCACCGATTGAGAGTTGAATCTGCAAGGTAAGAACACTAAGAGACTCTATACTCTTTGGATTTCCTGGCTGGCATTCTTATATTTCTGAGGTAGTGAATGTGGAATCAAGCCCATGTCTTTTGATTCAAAATTCTCTGCTGTTTCTATTTTATCATGCTGCTTCTCTGCTGGAAAATTCAGAAATAATTATTATGTTCCATATTAGTGTAATCTTTTTTACTTCTAGATATGCTGAAAAATAGTGAAGAGAAAATACAGAAGATTAAGGAAAGATAAAATGAAATTTGAGATTACAAAATTATTTTGCAGAAAAGTAAAAGAGTGGAGTTAATTTAACCTGGATATTTTTTGTAATTTTCCTTCTTTAATATGCTCAGTCAATTTTATACAATTCTCATACAATGAAAATTATCTCCTTTGCTCAGGGTAAAATAAGGATTTAATAAACATGGGGAGAATTTAGGTCTTTGAATTTATTCACAATTTGATTCAGTTCAATTAATTTGAACTAAATTAATTTGCTATAGTTAAGTAACTTGAAAATGTCAGGAAGACCTGTGTACAAATCCCACTTTAGGCACCTATTAGCTCTGTGCACTCTGGGCAAGTGTCTTAATGTCTATGTGACTTAGTTTTCTCATCTGTGGGGGAAGCATTAGGTTGGTCTTGATTATATTTATGTCCTCTTCCAGCTGTAAATTAGTTGTTCCATAATTGAATTGAATTGAAAAAAAAAACTTAGATACTTACTATGTGCAAGGGACTTTCCTCTAAGTTCTTTTATTTACAAAATTCAAGAGCTAATGACTCAAAAGTATTTACTTTAATCAAACACAATAAATATACATTTGTCAAAATATTTTATAAGAAATTCCATTTCCATGTTATAGTGGGTTGGAGAGTAGTGTCAGATTAAATGTTCTATTTCACATCTGCCATTGCCTATTTAAGTCCAAATCAGTATTGTAATAATATATTTACTCAATAATGAGCAATATATGTCTCACATTTATAAGAATTCAAGCCATTCTCCAATTGATAAATGGTCAAAGGCTATGAACAGACAATTTTCAGATGATGAAATTAAAACTATTTATAATCATATGAAAAGGTGCTCCAAATCACTATTGATCAGAGAAATGCAAATTAAGACAACTCTGAGGTACCAGTACACACCTGTCAGATTGGCTAAAATGACAGGAAAAAATAAAGATGACTGTTGGAGGGGATGTGGGAAGACTGGGACACTGATTCATTGTTGGTGGAGCTGTGAACGGATCCAACCATTCTGGAGAGCAATTTGGAGCTATGCTCAAAAAGTTATCAAACTGTGCATACCCTTTGACCCAGCAGTGTTTCTATTGGGCTTATATCCAAAGAAATCATAAAAGAAAGAAAGGGCCCCACATGTGCAAGAATGTTTGTGGCAGCTCTTTTTGTAGTGGCTAGAAACTAGAAACTGAGTGGATGCCCATCAATTGGAGAATGGCTGAGTAAATTATGGTATATGAATGTTATGGAATATTATTGCTCTGTAAGAAATGACCAGCAGGACGATTTCAGAG
>JAJPUD010012761.1:37596-47709 GCA_023553655.1 Myrmecobius fasciatus | reverse complement strand
GGATGAAATTATTGATTGTGTCTATGATTTGCTCTTTCACCCATTCATTCTTCAGGATTAGATTATTTAATTTCCGATTAACTTTCGGTTTATTTTCTCCTGGTCTTATATTGCATGTGATTTTTATTGCATCATGATCTGGAAAGGATGCATTTACTATTTCTGCCTTTCTGCATTTGATTTTGAGGTTTTTATGCCCTAACACATGGTCAATTTTTGTATAGTTTCCATGGACTGCTGAGAAAAAAGTAAACTCCCTACTGTCTCCATTCAACTTTCTCCATAGATCTATCATACCTAACTTTTCTAACAATTGGTTTATCTCCCTAGTTTCTTTCTCGTTTATTTTGTAGTTTGATTTATCTAATTCTGAGAGAGCAAGGTTGAGATCCCCCACTAGTATCGTTTGGATGTCTATTTCTTCTTGCATCTCTCTTAATTTCTCCCCTAGGAATTTGTGTGCTATTGCACTTGGTGCATATATATTTAGTATAGATATTGCTACATTATCTATGGTGCCCTTTAATAAAATATAGTTTCCTTTTTTATCTCTTTTGATTAGATCTATCTTGGCTTTTACTTGGTCTGAGATAAGGATTGGTACCCCTGCTTTTTTTTGTTCACCTGAAGCATAATATTTTCTGCTCCAGCCGTTTACCTTCATCCTATATGTGGCACTATGTTTTAGATGTGTTTCTTGTAGACAACATATTGTGGGATTCTGATTTTTAATCCAGTCTGATATCCGCTTCCGCTTTATGGGAGAGTTCATCCCATTCACATTCACAGTTAGAGTAACTAATTCTTTATTTTCCTGCCATCTTATTTACCCAAGTTATGTTTTCCCCTTTCCTTTCCCCTTTCTCCCTTCCCCCCTCCTCAGTACTTTGCTTTTGATGACCCCCTCCCCCAAACAATACTCCACCCTTTAGATCCCCTCCCCCTGTTTTTACTCCTTTCCCCTGATTCTTCTATTTTCCCTTCTATTAATTTGTCCCTTACATTTCCTCCTTTCCCTCCCACTTCCCTCTAGCAACAGACAAGTTTCTATGTGAAATCAAATGTCTGATATACACTTTTAGAGCCCAACCTTATGAGAGTAAGATTTACACAATGCTCATCTCCCTCCCCTCTTTCTCTCAATTATATTAGGTTTTCTTTGCCTCTTCAAGTGATTTTACCTTGTTTTTACCTCCTTTTTTCCACTTTTTACCACTTTTTCCCTCTTTTCCCCAGTATGACAACCTTTTCCCCTCTAGTTCTTTTTTTCATATTATCAAAGTAATATCTAGTTAATTATACCCCCAAAGTTTAAGTATCCCCCTAGTAAAAATAAAGTTCTCAAGAGCCCTTTCCTTTTTACCTTTTTATGCATCTCTTGAGTTCTGTGTTTGGATGTCGAATTTTTTGTTCAGATCTGGTCTTTTCATTAGAAATAGGTGAAATTCAGCTATATCATTGAATGACCATCTTCTTCCCTGAAGGATAATGCTCATTCTAGCTGGATAGGTTATTCTTGGTTGTAATCCAAGTTCCTTTGCCCTTCGGAATATCTGGTTACAAGCCCTTCGATCCTTCAGTGTGGAAGCTGACAGATCCTGTGTGATTCTAATTATTGATCCTTGGTATTTGAGTTGTTTCTTTCTAGCTGCTAGCAGAATCTGTTCCTTGGTTCTATAGTGCTGAAATTTAGCCACGATATTCCTTGGGGTCTTAATTTTGGGGTCTCTTTCAGGTGGTGATAGGTGAATTCTTTCAATGGTGATTTTACCCTTTGATTCCACAATCTCAGGGCAGTTTTCTTTCAGGATTTCCTGGAAGATAGTGTTTAGATTCTTTTTTTCATCATGGCTTTCAGGAAGTCCAATAATCCTTAGATTGTCTCTCCTAGATCTATTTTCCAAGTCAGTTGTTTTTCCTGGGAGATATTTCACATTTTCTTCTAATTTTTCATTTTTTTGTTTTTGTTTGACTGATTCTTGAAGTCTTATTGAGTCATTCACTTGCATTTGTTCAATTCTTATTTTTAAAGTGTTGTTTTCTTCATTTACCTTTTTAAGCTTCTTTTGTAACTGGCCAATTTGTTCATTGCACTCTTTTTCCACTTCACTAATTTTATTTTTCAATAAATTGGTGTCTTTTTAATATCTCTTTTGCAGGGCATCATATCCTTCTTGCAAGATATTGTATCCTTCTTGCACTGATTTCAGTTTATTTTCCCATTTATCCTCCAGCTCTCTTTTGAGGTTCTTTATGCAATCTTCCAGAAAGGCCTTTTGAAAAGGGGACGAGTGATGGCCCTTGCTGATTTTCTCAGGAGTTTTGTCTAAAGGAACCTCTGGGTATGGGGTGATCACTTCTTTCTCTTTATAAAAGTTGTCTATGGTGAGAGCTCTCTTTTGCTTCTTCATTTTTTTTTTTTTTTAGACAGCGTGGATATCTCTTTAAGGTAGGGAAAAAAAACGGCGGCTGCAAAAAGCTTTGCCCTGTGGCACTTCAGCGAATTAACTTAAGGTGCTGGGCCGGTGGGGGCTACGACTAAGTCCGAATTACTCCTTAAACAAGGCAAGTCTGCCAGAACACCTGCCCTCAGTCAGGGCAGAGTGTCCCGAGTGCCTCAGATAAACTCCAGGTGTTTGGAATTTGGAGTTTGGAGTTTGGAATTTCTGCCAGGATGAGCTGAGCTGAGTTCCACTCTCACTTCCGGCCTACACAGGAGTCCTGTGTTTATCTGTCTGTCCGAGTTAGACAAACCTGATATGAAGTTATCCAGAGAGCAGTGTCCAAATATTTCTGAGTTCGTTGACTTGAAGATCATTTCAGAGGCTTATTTTACTGTTGATTTGAGAGAAGATCGGAGGAGAGGCAGAAAGTCACCTTTTCACTCCGCCATTTATATAAAACCATTTTTAAACATTTCAAAATACTTTTGAATTTTAGATCATTGTCCTTATCCCTATGCACAATTAAGAAACCACATCAACAGTTATGCAAAACATTTCCATAAAAGTCAAGTTGTGAAAAAAGAAAAGCATTGATTTCCCACCCTAATGAAAATAAAAACCCTCAAGAAAAATCAAGTTAAAGAAAGAGATAGAGAAAGAGAATGCTTCAATCTGTATTCATACACAATAAGTTGCTTCTCTGGGTATAGATAGAATTTTTCATCATTAGTCCTTCAGAGTAGGCATGGATTATTGTACTACTGAGAATGGCAAAGTCATTTACAATTGGTCATCCCAGAGCATTGCTATTACTTTGTATACAGTACATTTTATTTTGCTTCAGTTCATGGAGGATTTCCAGGATTTTTTTTTTCTGAGAGCATCCTGATCATCATTTCCCATAGAATAATAATATACCATCACAAAAACATATTATAATTTATTAAAACATTCCCCAATTGATGGACATCCCTTTAATTTCCAATATTTTTGCCTTAAAAAGAGGTATGCTATGAATTTTATTTGTACATATAGGCCATTCTTCCCCCCCCCTTTTAAATTTCTTTTGGTATTCATACCTAGTGGTGGTATTGTTGGGCCAAAGGACATGCATTAATTTATTTTTTTGGGGCATAGATTGTATCTTTTTATCATTTATCAATTGAAGCATGGCTCTTACTTTTTAAAAATTTGACTCAGTTTTCTCTATGTTTGAGAAATGAGGCCTTATCATAGAAACTTTCTTCAGACTTCTTTTTACAATTACTATTGCTAACTGTATATTATCCATTTGTTCTTTTTCTCCTTTCACTCTGTCCCTGCTCAAAAAAATTTTGGTACTGACTGTTCCCACCCATAATATGTCCTCTTTTTATCACCCTCCTCCCTTTCTATTTCTAATTCCCCTCCTATTTTCCTGCCAATAAGATAGATTTCTATACGCATATTGGGTATGTATTTTATTTATTCTTTGAACCAATTCTGAGGAGAGTAACATTCACTTACTCCCTTTCTCTTTCTCCTTTTCCCTTTCATTGTATACAAAAGCTTTGTCTTGCCTCTTTTTATGACAAATAATTTGCACCATTCTACTTCTCCTTCTCTCTTATTCCTAGTAGTTCTCTCACCCCTTAATTTCATCATTTTTAAAAGATATTATCCTGCCATATTCAACTCACATCAATGCCCTCTGTCTATATACATTCCTTCTAAGTACCATAATAATGAAAAAGTTCTAATGAATTACAAGTATTATACTCCCATGTAGGAATATAAACTATTAAATCTTTTTAAGTTCCTTATGATATCACTCTCCTGATTACCATCTTATGCTTCTCCAGAGTCTTGTATTTGAAAATCAAATTTTCTATTCAGCTCTATTCTTTTCATCATGAATGCTTGGAAATCCTCTATTTCATTGAAAGAGCATCTTTTTTCCTGAATACTTATACTCAGTTTTTCTGGATAGGTGTAATCCTAGCTCTATATTTCTTTGGAATATCATATTCTAAGCTCTCAGTCCTTTAATATAGAAGCTGCTAAATCTTATGTTATCCTGACAATGTATCCACTATACTTGGATTGTTTCTTTTTAGATGCTTGCAATATTTTCTGAGACTTGAAGTTCCAAAACTTGAGTATTATGTTCCTAGGAGTTTTCATTTTGGGATCTCTTTTAGGATGCAATCATGGATTCTTTCAATTTCTATTTCATCCTTGATAACTCCTTGAAATATGATATCTAGGTTCTTTTTATGATTAGGACTTTCAGGTTCTCCAATAATTTTTAAAGTATTTCCCCTGGGTCTATTTTCCAGGTCAGTTGTTTTCCACTGAGATATTTCACATTTTTTGAATATTTTTTCATTTTTTGGTTTTGCTTTATTGTATCTTGATTTCTCATAAAAAATCATTAGCTTCCATTTGCTTCTATTTTTTAAGGAATTATTTTCTTTTTATATAGTTGTACCTCCTTTCCCATTTGGTTAATTTTGCTTTTAATGGCATTCTTCTTATTAGTTTTTTGGATTACCTTTTGTACCACTCTCAATTCTTTTCCTAATTTTTCATTTATCTCTCTTGCTTCATTTTCAAAATCCCTTTTGAGTTCTTCCATGGCCTGAGTCCAATTCTTATTTTTCTCAGAAGCTTGGGATATAGGAACTTTGATTTTTTTATCATGTTCTAAGTGTGTGTTTTGATCTTCCTTATCACCATGATAACTTCCAATGGTCAGACACTATTTTATTGTCTGCTCATCTTTCTAGCTTATTACTTGAATTTATGTATGATGATGCTGATGATGGTTATGTATGATGTTTGAGGGGATGTGGGTTATGTATGATGATGATAATGAATTCCAGGGTGGAGTGTTCATTGTCCTAAGTTTCAGGGGTTTTATGTAGCTATTTTTAGACATCATTCTAGGAATCTGACTACAAGTATTCTTTTCTGCCCTGGAGTTATTAGGAGTGTCCCTACCCCACTATAGCTGCCTGATCTATTGGCTGGAGCTGGGGCTGGGGCTGGAGCTGCACTGATGCAGCCTGCACTGAGACTGCAGTCACATTCTCACTCTGGTGCCTTGACATTCTGGGACCTTGTTGGTGTTCCCAGGCAGAAGTCCAGAAGCCTCCAGCATTGCAAATGATTCAGAGATCCTGACTCACTGATATCAAGGTCCAGTCCAGGACTGGGGCCTGAGCTATGTTGGCATGATCTGCCCTGGGATTGCATGCTGGATACAGGCACTAGTGTCAGATCTTTTCTGCTGATCCAAATTGCCTTAGGATGAAAAATGTTCTACTCCATCTTTTGGGGGTGTTCTGATGCTCTAGAATTTGTTTAGAGTCATTATTTGAAAAAAAATTTGGATCAGTTTGGGGAAGATGTTGCGTGAGTTCCTGCCTTTACTCATGTTCTGAATATTTTTGTTAAGAAGTAAATTAGATTATTTATATTGTCTTTGAAGAAGGTCAATAAATTAATAAATCTATGTTCAGTGAATATTTACTATGTGCCTAATGCTCCCTTAGTCACAGAGGAAGACAGAAGCACACATTACATGAAATGTTTTCAGATTTTAGAGAAACAAAACTGTTTATCTTCCTTGCTAGCCTATTTCTAAGACCTTACCCATGACATATATACACTTTTGTTCTCAGCTGTCTCATTGGTAATATGCTTTCAGAAATAAATTTCTGTAATGTTACCTTCAGAGAATATTCCAGTGTTCAACTGCATAGTCTCAACCATATATACATTAGTATTTCAAAGATGAAATTGATGAGCATATGCTATATTAGTTTAAGAAGTTTCCTGGAGGAAGTAAAAATTAATTTATTTTTAAGAATGAGTAATATTGAGATAAGTAGAGAGAAAAATTGAAGGACTTCAGGAGGAGTAGTATAGAGAAAGGCAGGACACATATATGTGTGACTTTGGGTAAGTATCAAAGTAGACTTGGGAAAACAAAGAATGCCATCATCCAGTACATGGAAATTTGAAGCCTACAAGAAGACATTAGAGCAAACCACCTTTTTTGAGTGTATATACTTACAATAAGAATGACAGTAAGGAAAGATGATATAAACAATAAGGATCATTGGAGGTCTGTCTGGAATTGGGCACAGCACATTTGAATACCAGAGGGAATGAAGCATTCCAATAGAATCAAATTTGATAATTTTTAAAGAGTTCTTATCTGAGTTTTACAAAACCAAGCACTGGGGGAGGAAGTAAGGGCCTTGGACCTAGAGTTTGGTGCTGATTCATGCTAATGGACAGGGAAGACTCCTGAAGATTTATTGGCTAGTTATTATTCATATTCCATTCTGGTAGGAAAGGGGATTTAGACCAGTTACTGCTGGTCTTTATTTGACAGAGTGATTAGGGTTTTGAGTTTCTTTAGGACTTCTTCCCTTAAGTTAGCCATTTTAAGTCTTCGGACCTCAGTTTTCTCATGTGTAGAAGGAAGAATTTGAATTCATAAGGTCAGGATTTTTTCACCTTTTTTATGTCATGACTCCCTTTGGCATTTTGTGGATCCTTTCTTAGACTAAAATTTTAAATGCATAAATTAAGACATAAAACATGACAAAGGGAACCAATTATATTAAAATAATTATCAAAATATTTTTAAAATTCAAGTTCATGGATCTTCAATTATATATAAACCCCTTCTGTGTGTATTTGTGTGTGTGTGTGTGTGTGTGTGTGTGTGTGTGCATGCACATGTGTAGGGGAATAGTAGATAATGATTGGATGGGAAGGATGGGATCAGATTTCAGAGTGTCTTGAAAATGAACTTGAGTTTTGAAGTGACAGGATCAGTAATAACAATTAACAAATGACCTACATACATCTCCCAAGGTTTTACAAAGTGCTTTTCATGCATTATCTTAATTGGTCTTCCACAGGGTAGGTACAAGTTTTTATTATAATTATTCTTTGTAGTATTATTATGTTACCGATAAGAAAATGGAGGTTAAAACATAAACAGATTGTTGTCACAAGACTACTGCATTTACTTTGTCAGCCAGTTATTGTCATTTCTTAAGAAGGAATATGACATTATGAAAGTCAATTAAAAAAAGACTATTCTGGCAGAAGTCATAAGGATGGTCTGGGAAGACCTTTGCTATAATCAAAGCACAATGTAATGACATTCTTGACTAATATTGTGGCATTTGTAATTGAAAACAAAATGTGAATCCAGAGCTCTTTGGAAAGTCTTTTTATGCTTCTTGTAAGGTGAGTGTATTACACTTTTAGTTTAAGTGATGATGGAAATGCTGACAATCTGCAGATTATAAGCATGGTTGTACATATATTAGCTATTGTTGGTCTTTTGCTTGGAGAACTTTGGGCCCAAAATCTTGGATTGAAAATCTAGATCCATTTGCCCAACTATCAGTAATGTACAGTTGCATGTGTGTATATTGTACACACACACACACACACACACACACACACACACCCCTCAGGCATAGTATTTAGCAACTTAAAACACATTATCTAGCTACAGAAAATAGCTATTAAATAATTAAATAAATTTATTTTCTGTGAGAAATTTTGCAGATGTTAGTATTCTCTATTAAGGTTAGTTTCTAAAAAGATGTTCTTTAACAAGTATTTTTTCTCTCCTGAATTTTTTTAGTAATGAAATTATAAATTAGGTGTGCAAAAACAGCACTTAGAGATAATTTGGTAATTATTACAATAGGTTTTTGTAGGCAACTATTGCTACTATTTAGCCACAATAATAGAAATCATGAGAATTTCAGTGTCACTCAAGTCAGAAAATATTTATTAACCCTATTCTCTGTATAAGCCACTGAACTAGCATCTTGAAATAATTTTATTTTGGTACTTTGGGAAAGGTATAAAGAGACCATAGGGTACAAGATAATTTGCTTTGTATTTGGAGAATTTCAGTTCAAATTCCACTTTTATTACTACTTGTAATAGCAATGTCTAAGCAACTCATTTAAACTCACTCATCCTCAGTTTCTTTACTTGTAAAATGAAGAGCAAGAAACAAAAAGACTTGAAGAGTTTTAGATTTATGATTCTATGACTTCTTTTTTATATTGAAAACCAAAAATAATCCACTTTGAAGTCTCCTTTATAAACATGTTCATTAATAAAAAAAAGTCTCTTTTCAAGCATATGAGAAAAGGGGAATTTCAAAACATATTGAATGATAGACACAGTATTTATTAAATGACTTTTATGTGCTTGGTACCATGTTTAGTGTTTTATAAATATTGTTTCATAAATTATAAATATATCATTTCAATAACCCTATGAGTTAGGTGTTATTTTAAAGAAACAGGGAATAAATCATCTGCTCAAGGTTATTCATCTGTTAAATATGAGGTCAATTTCAACTCAAGACTTTCAGATTCCAGGTCCTGCACTTTATCCAAAGAATTATTTAGCTACTTCCGGGGAGGTAGAAGTAAGTCTCAGGACTGTTCCCTGAGACAGATTTCTTGGCAGTTCAAAATAGGATAATTTAGTTAGGAAAACAAAAGTTAAATACCTATCCTTTCATCTGACTCTGGAAAGGTGAAAAGAAAAGAAATAGAAATTACAAATTCCCCTTCTGTTGTTTCAAATAATATTGAACCTATTGGACTGATGAGGGTATGAATCTTGAGTCACTGCTTTTTCAAAGCACATAGCCTACGATGTTTGGAGGAATTCTCCATGGTCAAAAGGGATTAACATTGAAGCTTTAAATAGGAGGTTAAAAAGCAAATGGCTAGTAATTTTAGAGGAAGAGGAGCTGGTCAAGTTTCATGGAAGACACATTTTTAATAATAGGTGGTGAAAGAATCAGTAGCGAAGTAGACAGATGTTTTTGATTGAGTCAAGCTCACCAGTAAAAATCACAGTTTTCTCCCTTCACACTTCGTAAGATCTTGATTGCTTGAAATTTATTTGTTATCAAATTAGTTTTTTTCTATTAAAAATCCTATTAAATGGCACATCACAGTTTGAGTTGTATTTACTGATGCAAAAGAAGTCCATTTGCTTTTTATTTTGAGTCACTAGAAAATTACCTTTACCTCTAAACAGTATTCTAACATAATTTGGGAAACAATAAAACAAAAAGTAAAGTATGTCAGAGGTCATCTAGTTCAATCTATAACTGAAAGAAATCCTTTTTATAATATATCTGATAAATGATCATCTAACTTTTCTTTGAAATTCCAAAAGCAGGGAACCTACTTTAAAAAGATACATTTTTACACAGTACTAATTTTTGGGAAATTAATTTTTTCAGGTACCAAATCTCAATTTTCTTGTTGCTTTTGATTGCCACCTGGTTTTGTTTCCAGAGACAGCAGGACCATCTAATCTTTTTTTCAGATGTCTTTTACAGGCTAAAATTTTCAGTTCCTTCAAAAGATCCTCATAAAACTGAATGATGAATTCAAAGCTCTTCATTGTCTTGATTGCCTGCTTCTGCATCATCACCAATTTGTCAACGTCTTTATTAAAAGGGGAGAAGCTTACCTAGAATTAAACACAATAGTCTAACAGTTAGAAGAGAATAACTGTTTATACTTAAATGTGTGATCCTGAGAAAGTTATTTAAAATTTCTGTGCTTCAATTTGGTTTTTGATAAACCCAAAGACCCCAGCTTTTGGGATAAGT
>JAJPUD010012761.1:32911-37196 GCA_023553655.1 Myrmecobius fasciatus | reverse complement strand
AATAATAATAATAATAATAATAATAATTACTCAGCATTTACATAGCACTTTTGCTCATTTGTTTTTCACAACAATCCTTTAAGGTAATTGTTATTACCACTCTTATTTTACAATTAGGAAACTCTAGGGTCACACAGCTAGGATATGTCTGTATCAGAATTCTAACAAGTTTTCCT
The DNA here is from genome assembly GCA_023553655.1 of Myrmecobius fasciatus. NCBI lineage: Eukaryota > Metazoa > Chordata > Mammalia > Dasyuromorphia > Myrmecobiidae > Myrmecobius > Myrmecobius fasciatus. The sequence goes on along the minus strand of JAJPUD010012761.1, from coordinate 37,020 downwards.
GAGTCCAAGTATCTACTATTCCACTTAATGGTTTCTATTGTTGGGAGAAACAAATGGGATAATATAAGTAATGTGCTTTGCAAATATTAAGAAAAGTATCATCTGAGCTACTATTTTATAAGTGGATATACTGTATTCACTGTATGATTTAGTAGATTGTATTTAAGAGTTTCTATGGTCAGAGAATCCACTTAACTGAGAATAATCTGGTAATAACCCTTCAGGTGCTGAGACTGGTCCTTAGAAAACAGATCCACTCTAGAAGCTTTTTGAGCTTTTGCCAGAATTTTCACTCTGTTGGGGTAGCCTTTGGAAACTTAGAGTTCTTCTATTTCATGAGAAGCATTCAAATTAAACTTCAGTGGTGATTAAAAAAAATTAAGGGAAATAACCTAAATTCTTTAACAATTTTTATATGGTTCTGAACTAGTTTGTTTTATCAGCTAATAATCTTGAATAGAAAAAAAACCCAAAAAACTAGCTAGCTAGCTGGTTTTCTACCCTGATGTGGGGTCCTATAACAAGACCAGCTTCCTGGAATGACATTGTTACCTACATCAACTTGAAAACAATTTTGTAAGGAACCTTAAATAAGAAATAAAAACTGCTATAGAGTAACTGTCAAATTCAAGAAATGTTTATGCCCCAAGTATATGAAGAAAGATATAGGGTCATTTTATGAAAGATTGAACAGAAATTGTGTTAGTTGATGGTAAATTTATTATAAACAGCTTGGAAATTTGCTAATAAAGCAGTTAGTACAGTGGATAGAGTGCTGTTCCTGTGCTCAAATCTGGCTTCAGACACTTAATACTTCCTAGCTCTGTGACCCTGGGCAAGTCACTTAACCCCAATTGCAGCAAAAAAATAATTAAAAAAGGAAATTTGAGGATCATGAATTTACACGTGATTTTTTTTATAAAGTTGTTATTCATTTTTTTTTTACAACTCAGTAACTTGACTATCATAATATGTATGGAACATGAGGAGTGGGATTTAAATCCAATTCTTCTGACTCTGAAGTCATCGTTCTTTCTACTATAGTAATCTTTTCATTGAAGAAAGATTATGATACATAAAGGAAAGATACTTTAAACTGATCTCACAAAATAGCAACATCTGTTCATTTATTACTCAGCTAGTCTCAGCAGCATCTGAGTCCACAAAGTACACAGAATACTCTACTGGATGCTGTAGGGAGTTCCAGAGGCAGAACATATAGGCTACTTTCAGGGGTTTACTGGTGTCATCTTCAACTAACTTAAAAGATCCACCTTTTAAATTTTGAGAGGGTGTATTTATACCTTGGAAATCAGCAATCAAATTAGTACAATTTAGAACTTAAATAATAAATTGCCTAGACTTAAAAAAATGACAGGGAACATGTTTATAATGAAGATTACACCTAAAAAAGGTGTCTTGCAAACTTTTTTTTTTTTGAGAGTTAGTTATCACATATTTACCAGGCCACCTGGTCTACTGGAGTATACAGCTATCTGGACTGATCATTGGCTTATGGTAATGAGGTTGTATGATGTACAGTGCATGAGCATAACTGATTTACCATTACATGTACTAATTAGAGTTATAGAAACACAAAGTTCTTCAGTCATTTCATTTATATCTGATTCTCTGTGATCCTATTTGTAGTTTTCTTGTCAAAAATACTGAAATGATTTGGCATTTCCTTCTCCAGATCATTTTACAGATGTGGAATCTGAGGCAAACAGGGTTAAGTGAACTCCCAGGGCCACATAGCTAGTGTCTGAAGCCAGATTTGAACTCCAGAAGATGAATCTTTCTAATTGGAAGCTTGGTACTCTATCCATTATGCCCCCAGTATTCTTCAATGCATGTAATACTTCTCAACATATGCAATAAAACTTTACTGATTACCAACGTATGTCTTAGAGGATCCCATAAACTTCTTTCATTCTAGACCTCTGACAAGATTCTATCTTTGTCCAGAAGTCCTGTTTCCCTCTGAACTGATCATCTGGAAAATCTCCATTGTTCAGCATGGCCTTCAGGCAAAAAATGAGTTACTTGATACTCAACTGTGGGGAACACAGGAACCAGATCCTATTCTAGGAAGAGGCCTTCAATGTTCATATATATATATATATATGTATATATACACACACACACACACTAAACTAAGAGACAACTTAGGAATATACAAGTTTTATATATGTGTGAGTGTATATATACATATTTATATGTATACATATATACATGCACATATGTATACATATATATGATATATGTATACATGTGTATAAATAATATATATCACATGTGTGATATATATGTGTATGTGTATATATAACAAAACTTCTGGGTATTCCTAAATTGTCTAACTCTTAGATTGATAGTTTACTACATAAATTATTGACAGTTGTTCCTAAAACTTATTTGTTAACTCTGTGTTAACAGGGATCTGTGTATGTTTATTAGTTGTTTAAAGGCAATAGATATACACATTATTCATTATATCACACAGGTGCTTTTCTTATGATTAAAAAACCATTTATAGGAAAAAAAAACTTTCTTAAAATGGATCACTCACAAAATGGAGGCTTAAAACAAAATGGGTCAGTTATGCTAAATGGACAGATTTATTTCTGCCTTTTTAAGGTACTGACTTATTCTCACTAAAGGTAAAATACTTGAAGCAGTTAGAAGTGTGTTTTCATGTTTTATTGCTTACTTATTCTTTGACAAATTCTAGTCTTAATGAAGGAAGACAGAGTATTAGTTAGTTTTTAAATATTCTTCAGGCTTTTTGAAATACTGAAATCTCTTTAATTTTGTACCTTGAGTAAACAGCTGTAGAATACATTCAAAGAAATGGAGAAAATGCAGAGTTGTGTCTTTTTTCCTTTCCCTTTGAGGACAAAATGTACAAAGTAATTTGGTAGACCCCTGAACTATGAATGCTGAATAAAAGCAGAAAGATTTATTTCTGCTATAGCTGTGGTAATAGAATCCTTTGAGAATAAAAAAAAATTAAAACATAATGTCAAGGAAGGAGAACCTTGAAATCCAACAAGTAGGGATTTATAGTTTCAGACAAAAATTTTAAAAAATTGATTGTATTAGTAACAAAGGATTAGCATCATCTTTCTTTTTGTTTCTTTTCTGAATGTTTTATTGATTCTCTTTAATTTCTTTTTTTCCCTTGCCTTTTCTTTCCTTCTTTTTTTTTCATTGTTGCATTCCAATGAATATATCTAGTCTAATTCAATAAATATTTATTATTCATCTACTATGTGTTAAGCACTGTGCTAAGCATTGGGGAAAAATAAAGACAATCCTTGCCCTCAAACAACTTACATCTAAAGGGGAAAATTCACAAAGGAAGACAAGTATTGGGGATTGGAGGAGTTGAACAAAAGGGGAAACTTAGCACAAGGTCATTTTATCTCTGAAGTTGAAACTAGGCAGGAAAACACATGCAAAGTGAAATGAACTGAGAAAGTTCATTTTCTTACTCAATAAAGGAAGACATTGAGAGGAATTTAATATTCCACTTCCAGCCCTGCAATTAGAAGGGAGAAAAGGTTGAGGGAGATAGATTCAATAAGAGCTTGAATTAGTAGTCTGGTATAAAATTTAGAAGGGAAGCGCTTATCCTGAGAAGAGCAGTTTGTTTGTGGAATTGAAATCAGCTTAGGTAGTAGATGCAAAGTGAAGTGAGCACAAAATGGCAGCTAGGAACTTGAGGTCAATCCTCATAAATCTGCCTTGTTACAAAAAAAGTATAATCAAACAAAACAAACAAGCACAGTGGCTATATCTGACAATGAATTCTTAAGGTGTTTATTTCTGAGGGCAAAACAAAGAAAAAAATGCAGAAAAAGTGACACAAGAAACATTTGGATTAATAACCTGTAATATAAGAATGGTTTTTCATTTTATAGCAGAGCTCATGTGATAAGGAAAAAAAAATATTGCCATCTAAAGAAACCTTGCTCTTTTCAGAAGTCATTTACCTGCTTACAAAAAAAAAATCATTCTTATACTTTCCTCTAAGAACTGCTGAAATGTCAAATCTTTTTCCAGGTCCTTGAAGCTAATGCTAGGATTTACTCTGCTCCAACCTTCTG
>JAJPUD010012761.1:20411-27911 GCA_023553655.1 Myrmecobius fasciatus | reverse complement strand
CCCTACCAGTACCTTTGTCAACTGGGTGACTCATTTGGTCAGTAGAATGACATTCCCATTTTATTTAATATTATTTGCCTTCATCTCACATCTATTATAAATGAGTAAATGTCAGTCTTGCCCTCAAATTTGTCAGTTGATTAGCTATGGAATGAAAAGGAAGATACAAATGAATCGACCAGATGTTTTTAGAATGTAAAATAACTAATTTTAATGGATATTCTTCCTGCATATTACTTTTAAAGACTGATGGAAATATGAGAGATAGAATCATCAGCACCATCATTTTCATATAATATATGATTGCCATTTATTGTAAAGCTGACCAACTATTGATTTGGAAACAATCATCCCAAAAGGCAGAATTATATAATACATTCTCAGAAGTTTTAGGGCTTTCATTGCTAAAACTTAATGCTAAGAACAGATAGCTGAACTTAATAGTAAGAACAGATATCCCCTGGAATGTTTGTTGGTATCTTAGGGAAATAATTTTTATCTCTAAGTAGCTGAGGCGCTTTTAACATTTTGTTCCATTGGTTAGACTAATTATTCTAGTCAACAAGACCCTATCATATCCTCCCAAAAAAGGAGAATCTTCACTTTACCTATAACTAGTCTCTAGGTGTAGACATTACTAACCTTTCTTGGTTTCAGGCATTTGTAGATAGGCTGACTACATTTTATAATAGAAGCTTGCTTTTCTGATTAATATAACAAGTCTACCCATACTCGATCAATAGTTCTACAATTCAATAATTCCATGCCCAAAGCTTTGATTATATGGGGTAATCTCGGCATAGATATGAGTCATAGTTTCTCAAACTCAGTTTTGTAACTAAAAACAAAACAGAACAACAAAAAATAATAAATATCTAGGGGCTAACTTCCATGAAACCAGTCTTTCCTAGTCTGGAGTTTTATTCCCCCTTCTTCTTTCGTTTCAATACCCTATATACTTTGCAGTTCAGTAACACAGGGATTTTTGTTCCTCTGTTCTTTTCACAAAACATCTCATCTCCAGACTATGGACATTTTTACTGGTATTCATCCAAATTCTCTACTTCTTCATCTCCACTTCCTGAATACCTTGGGTTCCTTCAAGTTCCAGTTAAAGTATTACTTTCTACAGAGATTTTTTTTTTATCAATCTATTTTAATTATAGTCTCTTACTTCTAATAGATTATCTCTAATTTATCCTGGTCTATGAGCTTTGCATCTCTATGCTTGTATCTTTAGTAATTACATTATAAACTCCTTGAGGACAAGGATTATCTTTTGCCCCTTTTTATATTCCTGGTGTATAGCACTGTACCAGCTACCTAATACATTCTTGATAAATATTATTGATTGATTGCTTATCATAAAATCTGGCATATTCGAGGGACTTCATAAATGCTTGATGGCCTGACTGCAAATTTAGCTTAACCTAATTCAGCAAACATACAGTCTATCATTAAGTCATTTTGAATCATTTATAGCTTTGTAGAACTTGAGGTTGTGCTTTGCTGACACAAAGCAAGCACTAAACCATGAAAAGCGGTGATACTAAGTTTTGGTTTTGATGATACATCCTTCTAATCTTTCCGACTCAAATATAAATTCAGACGGAATTTAAACAGGTGATTTAAAGGAAACTGTGTAGAGGGGGCTCATTGACCTGCTGGATATATTTAGGTGGTGTAGTGGATAAAGCCCAGGGTCTGGAATCAAGTCTGAGATTAAATCTGGCTTCACATACTTACTAGTTTTGTGATCTCAAACAATTTATTTAACCTCTTTTTGCCTCAGTTTCCACATTTGTAATAACCCTAATTTTATAATTTATAATAATTTATAATAACCCTAATCTCACTGGGTTGATATGAAACTCTAATGAGATAATTATAAAGTATTTAGCATAGTACTCAATAAACATATATATATATATTCATATATACATATATATATATAAAGTGGCATGTAAATGTTGGATATTAAAATAATTACTTATAATTAAAATTTTTGTAGCAATTGCTTGTCAGTTCTTGGCATTAGTTTCCCTTTTTGCTTTAATGAAATTGGTCCTGTTTTATTGTGGGCTTGAATGATCTTTGAAACACTTGACCTCTATACCAACAGCTATGATACAATTTTTGTAACAGTTACTTAAGTTTATTCTGTAAGAGCTACAACTTTTTCATTTTTTCTGGAAATAATAGATATTTTTAAAAATCACACAATTAAAAATAAAACAAAAGAGAGCAATAAAAGTACTTAGTCTGATCTTCACATGACAGAGAACTAATTAAATCTGGTTTTGTTTATAGACATTCTAAGCAAGCTTAGTGTCTATGGAAGCAGAGAATACAATTGCTGTCACAAAAACAAAGCTAAATTATAAAATCACTTGCTTGAACCAAGTGATTCACACACCTCTATGTTGGAGAACATTGAATAATAATGATAAGTCTCATGGTGTAAATGGGTTATAATATTCAGCTTTGGTCAGAGTATCAGAACTAGTCATCTAATTTTGAAGCATTGGTCAGCATGAATTATTATACAAGTTACTGATTGATTAAGTGATCAAAATGAAAGTCTAAATAATATGAAAGAGGGATTTAGGCTTAATCTTCTTAGCCTCAGAAGTCTAATAATAATGGATGGTAAGTTACCAAGAAGCAGGTTTATTATCTTGGTGGCCTAGTAACCAAGTAGTGGGGATTGGCCTTGCACGAAGAAGCTGAATTTGAATTCAGTTTCAAAAACTATTTGATTTCATTACTCAGGGCAAGTCATGTTTCAATTTCTTTAATTGTAAATTGGAGAAAAGAATAGCACCTACTTCCAGAGGTGATTGTGAGAATCAAATGGGAAAATATTTGTAAATTGCTTTGCAAATCTTTGAAAGCTATATAAAATTTAGCTATTATTATCATTATTAGTAGTAGCTTTTTATTTTTCAAAATGCATAATATTCAACATTCATCTTTATAAAACCCTGTGTTCCAAATTTTTCTGTTTTCCTACCCAAGAATAAGTAATCTAATATAGGTTAAAAATGTACAACTCTTCTAAATATATTTCCACATTTATCATTCTTCACAAGAAAAGTCAGAGCAAAAGAGGGAAGATAAAGAAAAAAAAAGCAAGCAAACAATAGCAACAGCAAAAATGAAAATACTATGTTGTGATCTACATTCAATTCCCATGCTCCTCTCTCTGGATGCAGATGGCTCTTTCCATCATAAGTTTATTGGAGCTGGCCCGAATCATCTCACTGTTGAAAAGAGCCAAGTTCATCACAGTTGATCATTATATAATCTTATAGACATGCACAATGTTCTCTAGATTCTACTCACTTCACTTAGTTTGCAGCTATTATTATTTAGACCAGGATTTAAGCTTTTTTCACACATGATCCTTTTTTTCCACTGCCCCATAAATTTTTACACAATCATGTGTGTATAAGTATATAAAATAGGCATACAAATCAAACATTTACTGATAATAAAACATAATTTCACAATCCTGACATTATGAGAAAAAGCTAGGATTTAAAATAGGAAAAGGTTCCTAACAATTTAGAACTTTTAGGGCAAGGATTATTCCTTCCTTCTCTCCTCTTCCTACTTGCTAAAATGCTAGGCAATATGATATAAGCTATATCTATGCTATATATAAAACTTATTTTCATATGAGTAATAGTTGTGAAAGAAGAAACAAATTGAAAAGGAAAAAAGTGAGAAAAAATAAACTAAGTGAAAAAAAGTATATTTTGATTTGCATTCAGAATCTATCAGCTTTCTATCTTGATGTCATTAGCATTTTCCTTTGTACTTGGATCATTGTGTGGCTGAAATAACTGAGTCATACATATGTGGATCATCACACAAAGTTGCTGATACTGTGTATAATGTTTTGTTGGTTCTGCTCATTTCACTTTATATCAAGTTCTATAAATCTTTCCAGATTTTTCTGAAATCTGTCTGTTCTTCATTGTACAACAGTTTTATTTTACATTCACAGTCCACAATTTATTCAACCATTCCCCAATTGATGAGCATTACCTACATTTCCAGTATTTTGCCTCTATGGAAAGGGCTGCTCTAAATGCTTTTATACAGGTAGGTCATTTCCCTTTTCTGTTATTTCTTTGGAATATAGATAATAGTTGTGGTATTACTTCATCTAAGGATATGCAGATTTTAGTTGCCCTTTGAGCATAATTCCAAATTGCTCTACAGAATGGTTGGGTCAGTTCATAACTCATAGAAAAAATATTAAAGTTCCACTTTTTCCACATCCTTTATAACATTTATCATTTTCCTTTTTTTTGTTATATTAGCTAATTTGATAAGTGTGGGATGGTATCTTAGAGTTGCTTTAATATGAATTTATCTAATCAAATATGATTCAGAGCACTTCTTTTTATGCCTACATATAGTTTTGATTTCTTCGTTTAAAAACTGTCTGTTCATATCCTTTGGCCATTTATTGAATGGGAAATGACTTAAATTCTTATGAATTTTACTCAGTTTTCTATATATTTGAAAAATGAGGCCATTATCAGAAACATTTGTAAATATTCTTTCCTAGTTTTCTGCTTTCCTTCTAATCTTGGTTGCATGAATTTTGTTTGTGCAAAAGCTTTTAAAATTTAATGCAGTCAAAATTATATATTTTACATATTGTAATGCTTTCTATTTCTTGTGTGGTCATGAAAATGACTTACCAGATGCTTTATAAATTTGGGTGTTCCAGCAGCAATAAAATTACATGATGATCAATTCTGATGGACCTGGCTCTTTTTAACAGCAAGATGATTCAGGCCAGTTCCAATGGTCTTGTGATGGAGAGAACCATCTGCACCCAGAGAGACTGTGGGAACTGAGTGTGAATCACAACATAGTATTTTCACTTTTTTTTTGCTTGCATTTTGTTTTCTTCCTCATTTTTTTGTTTTGGATCTAATTTTTATTGTGCAGCCTGATAATTGTGGAAATATGTTTAGAAGAATTGCACTTGGTTTAACATATATTGGTTCATTTGTTGTCCAGGGGAGGAGATGGAGAAAAATGAAGGAGAAAAATTTTGAAACACAAGGTTTTGCAACTGTACAATCTATGCATATATTTTGAAAATAAAAGGCTTTAAGAAAATTCAGGTGCTCCCTTCCTAGGTACATATATGCTTAGTATTGATATTACTTCATTATCTATGATAACTTAAGCAAAATATAATTTCTTTCCTTATCCCTTTTAATTAGGTCTATTTTTTGCTTTTGCTTAGTCTGAGATCAGGATTGCCATACCTCCTTTTTTTTTCTTTTTTTAGCTGAAACATAATAGATTCTGCTCTGGCCCCTAAACTTTAGTCTGTGTGTTTCTCACTTTTTCAGGTGTGTCTTGTAAGATTCACTCTATCTGCTTCTGTTTTATGGGGAGGTTTCATCCCTTTCACCTTCACAGTTATAAGGACAAATTATATATTTCCCTCTATGTTCTTTTACCTTTTTTTGTCCTTTTACTTCTTTTACCCTTTCCTTTTTTAAATTAATGATTTTTATTTGCAAAACATATGTATGGGTAATTTTTCAACATTGGCCTTTGCAAAGCTTTCTGTTATAAACTTTTTTCCCCTAGTCCTCACCCCTCCGCTAGATGGCAGGAAGTCTACTACATGTTAATTATATTAAAATACTTCACAAATTGAATATGTGTATACATACTTTTACAGTTATCTTACTGTGCAAGAAAAGTCGGTTCTACAAGAAAAAAATATCTGAGAAGGGAAACATAAAAGCAAACATCAATACAGAGCATGAAAATGTTATGTTGTGGTCCCCATTCATATCCCTCTCTCTGGGTGTATATGGGTTTCTTCATCACTGAACAATTGGAACTGGTTTGAAACATTTCATTGTTGAACAGAGCTATTTACATCAGAATTTATCATCATATAGTCTTATTGTTGCCGTGTATAATGATCTCCTGGTTCTGCTCATTTCACTTAGTATCAGTTCATTCAGTTCTCTGCAGGCCTCTCTGAAACCATCCTGCTAGTCATTTCACATAGAACAATAATATTCCATAACATTCATATACCATAATTAATTCAGACACTCTCCAATTGATGGGCATCCATTCAGTTTCCAGTTTCTTGCCATTACAAAAAGGGCTGCCACAAACATTTTTGCACATGTGGGTCCCTTTCCTTCCTGTAAGATTTCTTTGGGATATAAGCCCAATAGAAACACTGTTGGGTCAAAGGGTATGAAAAGTTTGATAACTTTTTGAGCACACTTCCAAATTGTTGCCCAGAATGGTTGGATCCGTTCACAGTTCCACCAACAATGTATCAGTGTCCCAGTTTTCCCACATCCCCTCCAACATTCATCATTATCTTTTCCTGTCATTTTAGACAATCTGACAGGTGTGTAGTGGTACCTCAGAGTTGTCTTAATTTGCATTTCTCTGATCAGTAGTGATTTGGAGCACCTTTTCATATGACTAGAAATACTTTTAATTTCATCATCTGAAAATTGTCTGTTCATATGCTTTGACCATTTATCGATTGGAGAGTGGCTTGAATTCTTATAAATATGAGACACTTCTCTATATATTTTAGAAATAAGGCTTTTATCAGAACGCTTACATGTAAAGATGATTTCCCAATTTATTGCTTCCCTCCTAATAGTCTGCATTATTTTTGTTTGTACAAAACCTTTTTAACTTAATATAGTCAAAATTATCTATCTGGTGTTCAATTAAGAGTTATACTTCTTCTTTGGACACAAATTTATTCCTTCTCCACAGGACAGAGAGGTAAACTATCCTATGTTCCTCTAATTTGCTTATAATATCACTCTTTATATCTAAATCTCATTTAGATCTTATCTTGGTATGTGGTATTAGGTGTGGGTTAAGCCCTAATTTCTTCCATACTAGTTTCCAATTTTCCAAATTGTTTTTGTCAAATAATGAGTACTTATCCCAAGAGCTGGGGTCCTTGGGGGTTTATCAAACACTAAATTGCTTTAGTTATTGCCTAGTTTGTGCTGTGATCCTATCCTATTCTACTGATCGACTGCTCTATTTCTTAACCAGTATCAAATGGTTTTGATGACTGCTATTTATAATATAGTTTTAGATCTGGCCCAGCTAGGCTATCTTCATCAGCCTTTTTTTCTCATTAATTTCCTTGAAATTCTTGACCTTTTGTTCTTCCCAATGAACTTTACTACTATTTTTTCTAGATCTGTAAAATAATTTCTTGGGAGTTTGATTGGTATGGCAGTAAATAAATAAGTTAGTTTGGGTAATATTGTCATTTTTATTATATTCGCTCGGCGTACTCATGAGCACTTGATTATTTTCCAATTGATTAGATCTGACTTTATTTGTGTGGAAAGTGTTTTGTAGTTTAGTTTTTATAGTTCCTGACTTTTCCTTGGCAGATAGATTCCCAAATATTTTATACTACTGATAGTTATTTTGAATAGAATTTCTTTTTTT